>JASGAU010344611.1:0-20456 GCA_030220045.1 Australoheros facetus
ACGTGTGAAAACCGAGTGTTAAAAGCCACTCTCTGCTTTTCATGGTGTATTGTGTTGATCTTTGATGTTTTTTTTTTTTTTTCTCATGCTTCTCTCATTCCTGGTGAACTCCACTGCCACTCCCTTCCCTGTTCCAACCCACTTGTCAACCAGTCAGCATTGGACTGATGCAGAGTCAACCATGTCAAACAATGTGCAGTTGGGACTTTGGAGGACTGCATGGGAGCACATTTGTGGTGATTGAAAACCCCTCTTCATAGGCTCTCTGTAGGCAAATACCTCCCCAAATGGAGACAACCATTTAAGCATAATGATGCAGGGAATTGACAGCAACTGGTCGCCCTGTGCCTTGCCACCAGCCTGCTCTACCCAGGCGACTCCCTTGCCTTTAAAAAAAAAAAAAAAATAGTATTTCCAGTAGTGAGAATGTGCCTGAAGTGGACTGTCTTCTCCTGTGTGCTACATGTGAGAGAGGACAACTTCTATCAATGTCCTGCCCTGACATTTTCTAAAGTTCATGCGTGAAACCGACTGCTCTCACATAATCTTCTTCCTTTTGTCTCTTCCTCAAAACATCCTGCAGGCAGATTGTGACATGGCAACACTTAAACATGGAACCACAGCATAAGACCGTAGACAGATTTATGTTGCAAATCAGCTGGACTGAATTTTAGAGCTGTTTAGCACTGTCCGTATATAAAGCATTTTGCTTGCCATGTATCACTTTGTAGGCAGTACTTGGTGACTAGTGGACATTTTAATGTAGCTACCAAACTTATACGTGTGCTATGGTATCTGGCACCAAGGTGTTAGCAACAGAACTTTTAGGTCCTGTAAGGTGCGAGGTGGGGCCTCCATGGATCGCATTTGTTTGCTCAGCACATCCCACACATTCTCATTTGGATTGAGATCTGTAGGGAATTTGGAGGCCAAGTCAACACCCCAAACTCATTGTTGTGCTCCTCAAACCATTCGTGAACCATTTTTGCTTTGTGGCATGGTGCTGAAAGAGGCCACAACCAGCAGGGAATACTGTTTCCATCAAATGGTGTACATGGCTTATAATAATGCTTAGGTAGGTGATACGTGTCAAATTAACACCCAAACAGATGGCAGGACCCAAGGTTTCCCAGCAGAACATTTCCCAAAGCATCACACTGCCTCTGCAGGCTTGCCTTCTTCCCATAGTGCATCCTGGTGCCAGGAAAGCGACGCGTACACACCTGGCAATCCATGTGATGTACAAGAAAATGTGATTCATCAGACCAGGCTGCCTTATTCCATTGCTCTGTGGTCCAGTTCTGATGCTCATGTGCTCATTTTTGGCACTTTTGGTGGTGCACAGGAGTCAGCATGGGCACTGGTCTGCAGCTATGCAGCCCCATACACAGCAAACTATGATGCACTGTGTATTGTGACACCTTTCTATTAGTGGGTGTCATGAATTTTTTCTGCAGCTTGGGCTTCAGTAGCTTCGTCTGTTGGATCGGACCACACGGGCCACCTTGTCACGGGTTCACCACTGTTCCGTCCTCGGACCACTTTTGATACTGACCACTGCAGACCAGGAACACCCCACAAGAGCTGCAGTTTGGGAGCTGTTCTGACCCAGTTGTCAAGACATCGTAATCTGTCCCTTGTCAAACTCACTCACATCCTTACGCTTGACCATTTTTAGTGCTTCTAACTCATCAACTTTGAGGACATGTTCACTTGCTCCCTAGTATATCCCACCCACTAACAGGTGCCATGATGAAGAGATCATCAGTGTTATCCACTTCACCAGCCAGTGAACCGATTCATTGATAGAACTAAAAATCACGGTTCAATACATTTGCTTTAGTATGTCTATGTTCGCACTACTCTCCAAGTGTAGTTTGTTTGCTGCAACTGAAACTTGCTACAATGGCAGGAAATTACATCATAGTTAATGACTTGTCCCTCCTTGGGGCATATACACACAAGGACGGTTACACACACACACACACACACTGGACCGAGCTACCTTCGTTCATGCAGGTCACTGGTGGTGCATGTCAGCCAGTGATGAATGGAACTGAAATGCAGTGATTCCCTCTGGCGTAGAGATATGAGTGTGCGTGTTTGTGTGCCTGCATGTGCAGAGTTCAACCAAAATGACTTGAGAAAAACTAATAACTGTTCTCACATTCCTTTATTTTTCCTCTGAGCCGTAACTGAAGTGTTGAAAATAACAATAAAAACCACAGATATTGTGAATCAGTTGCCCCTCTGTGTGTGTTTGTGTGTGTGGTGTTTGAACGGACAGTGTAATTACACTGCAGTGAGTCAGAGGGGGAGAGAGAAAGAAGTAATTGTTGGGCTTTGTCATATAGACGGAGAGAAAAGATGTGGGAGGAGGAGAAAGCTGGGTGGAGAAGAGAACATTTTCTGTGTTCTGGCATATATGCAGAAATCATGGCTTTTTTTTTTCTACTAGATAGAAACACATTTTTATTTATTTTTTCAGCTTCTTATGCAGGATGCTTATTTTCACATTGGTCTATCCTTGTTGGTAAGCTTTTCTTACCTCCTGCTGTGTGGGTTCATTTGTCCAGCTGTCCATTGCTCTGGTGTCTCAGGATGTGCTTCAGAAGGCACTTCCTCTTTGTTCAAGCAAATCCTTGCCGACAGTTACATGAGAAAATCAATACTAATATTCACTCAACATCTATCATTTTTAATAGGAATGAGTTTCTGGCAAACAGTTTCTATTGCCAGAATGACTGGAAACATGGGGAACAGTTAATGTGGCTCTGTCTAAAAAGAGGCAACAAAAATCTGCTTGATTTTAAACATGAGATATCAACTTTAAATATTCTTGCGTGCAGATTTTCTTAGAATTTTCTAGAAAGCAAATGTGAATGTCCCCAAAAAGCTTGTAATCGTTTGACGGGTACGTAAATATTAATCTTCAGATGTGACATTGAGTAAATTAAACCATACTTGTCTGTTATGTCTAGACTCAACATTGGTTAGATGCCTGGGGTGGCTGTAGCTCAGTAGGTAGAGCAGGTCACCTACTGATCGGAAGGTCAGCGGTTTGATTCCTGGCTACTCCTGGCTACATGCCAGTGTATCCTTGGGCAAGAAACTTAACCCCAAGTTGCTCTCCGACGCAACCGTCGGAGTGTGAATGTTAGATAATTAAAGCACTTAGCTTAGTTAATATTGGAAGTGCTTGTATGAATGGGTGTGCATGGGTAAATGTAAAACTTGTTGTATAAGCACTTTGAGTGCTCAATTGAGTAGAAAATTGCTATATAAGAACTAGTCCATTTACCATTTTGTTATGTTTGAATAGGCCACTGTTGGTGTCATAACAAACGAACAAAAAAAAAAATTCCTCTGAGAAAATGGTCAGGTACAAGTACTGGACTGAGAATAAATTAAAATGTGCCCAATGTCCAAAGAAAATGAGTTTCAGAAAGCCTGAAGAACTATGGCTCAATACCTCTCATTGGAATCAAAATATAAAGAAATGAGGGGTGGCTCAAGACTTTTGCACAGTGCTGTATTTGCATCACATTCCTGGTGATTTTTCTTTTGGTGGAAGGCCAAAACATTTGTTTTCTATGCAGNCCCACCAACAGATCCAGTTGTAATGAATATACATAAACTTTAATATCAAGTTAGTGGTGTCTGATATTTGACTAAGAGCATACAAGTGTGTCAGAGATTGGTTATACTGCACTCGATTTGATTCGCACAGCTTTAAACAATTAGTGACTTCATTGTGTGTGTTACAAGACAGATTTCCTGTTGTGTGGTTACTAGTTTTAAATGACACTCCCTTTGCTTTCCGCTCCATATCGACAGATGCACAACAACATCCCTAAAGCTGAAACACACAAAAACAGGCAAGAAAGAGGGGTGACTGAATGATTACATTTTTTGTAGATTCATAAATACAATTCCAACCAGCCCATGAAATAATAAACAGTATTTCAACATTATTCTTTATACTTTAACATTAAATATTATTAAATTAGTTGCACTGTGGCACTACTAATGTTACCTGCACAGATATTGGGACAGTGGAGCATTTGACAGGTTTACAGGTTACAGTTAGACTAGCAAGATGCCAAGAGGGAGAAGTCTGGGTGCAGTCAGTGGTCATGCAATAACTTCAAAGTTTGCAACAGCAACCAGCATGCCAGCAAAGTATAATGTCTATTTGTCGACTCTTTTTTCTCACCAAAGCTTTGAAATCCCCCAAAATGGTATTAAGAACAGCCCCAGCATTAACTGACCATATAGAAACCCTGACTCTGATTTAAAGAGTTTGAACATGACATTAATCCATCAGATGTGAATACAGCGTTTCACTCTTAAATGTCAGTGTGTGTGGTGGCAGAAAATTTACTGAAATGCATCTCAGGCTTTAGGCCAGATACCGAAGTGTTGAATGTCTGTTTTTCAGGTTCAAACTGCCCAGAAAGAACTTTAGTTTCACTTGGAGTGAAAGCCACACAGAGAGAGAACCGGACCAAAGCAGTCTTCTGTGTCTGTTTGGCCAATCATATGATCTCATTTGTTCACTAGATCCATGCACAGCCACACACACTGCGCAGCCATACACCCACAAAACACAACAAAAAAAAACCCACAGTCATGATGGATTACAAGGGGAAACGCGCAGTGATGAGCAGTGAAACACCTGGATGCAAGCCATAGGTATGACATCACACTCAGAGACTGGCATGCCATAAACTAGAGTTGCTGAGGTCAGATGTGGGTGTAATGCCACAATGTCTGCTTGTGGGTCAATGTATATGTGTCTGTCTGTGAGATTAGTCACCAGCAGGCGCGCTCCGGTAACAAAGGTTCATTGAAGAGTTGTTTGTAGGCTGTGTGTCTCACCCTCTCTCTTTGTCTGGAAAAATGTTTTTGTCATTATATCAGCAGTAGCATTGCTCAAAAACTGGGAAAGACTTCTTTCTTCTTGTTGCAGATGGAATCATTTTTACGGAATAAAATCCAGCATTATAGAGACATTAAATGGGTACAAAATAAGCTTTATTAGTAAAGCTGTTCTCATTCTGTGATTATGTGGGTGAATTTGGAAGATTTACAATAAAAAAAAATGTTTTGACTGTTAACCTTAAGTAGAGAATCATTTCAATTTTGAAAGACCCAGAGGTTCATATAACTGAGGAAAAAACATGAGCAGTGATTTCCAAATTGTGAGCCATGCACCCCTAGTGGGTTATGTAGGTACTGAAGGTGTGTCATTACAGGTCATTTGCAATCTTTTTTTTTTTTTAAGCAATTCATCTAAAATTCTTAGGATTTTAAATTGATATGAGTATTTAATTTTTAAAGTTGTATATTTTAAACTTTTATGCAACTTAATCCTACAAGATAAACTTAGAGTAAGATGCACTTATGCTTAGTTTCATTTTTATACGATTCTATAGGATAAAGTCCTATGGGATTGGCTCAAGAGCAAATAGATTCTTCTGTTAAAATTTTCTTTTGGAAACTTAAAGAACTTTGGTAGGATTATAATTACAATTGCAGCTGTAATCATAATGAAACAAAGCCATGGGATTTTTTTCAGTGTGATTTGATTGGCTAGCAGTAACACTGGAGCATTTGAGTAAATCTGATTTGATTGTTTGATGCTTGCATTGGAGCATAAAAAGTCAAACCTTTCTCAGCTTTTCAGTACATGCACTACAAACAAAGCAAAACAACAAATCTACACTTTAGTTCTATACACATGATGCTATCCCATTCATAAATAAATAAATGGGAGGCTCGAGAGTTGAAGCCTGAAATGCCAACATGTGGATCCTGCCTTAGATTCAGCAGATGGTTCTTATGTAGCTCGTGCACTTGGGGCAGCAGCTCGTCCCTGAGCTTTGGGTAGTGACCGAAAGAATTCGATAGTAGATATAAGCAGCGGAAATGAGCTTCCTCTGAAGGGTGGCTGGCCTCCAGGATGGGCTCAGTGTAGAGCTGCTACTCCTCCACACCGAAAGGAGCCAGTTGAGGTGCCCCCCGGGTGCCTCTGGTGTGGGGTGTTCCGGGCATGTCCTACTGGCAGGAGGCCTCGAGGCAGACCCAGGACACACTGGAGAGATTGTCTTTCGGCTTGCCTGTGAACACTGCGGTGTCTGCCCAGGTGAGGTGAAGGAGGTGGCTGGTGAGAGAGAGGTCTGGGCTTCTCTGTGTAGGCTGCTGCCCCCACGACCTGGCCCTGGATAGGTGGAAGATAATGGATTGATGGATGGATAGATGGTTCTTATTTAGCGCTTTTCTACTCTACTTGAGCACTCAAAGCACTTTGGGTGAACGAGGCACGTTGTACATTCACACAAGCACTTTTTTTCTATGCCTAAGTGCTTTCTATCTAACATTCACACGCCACTGAACTCAAATTAGAGCAGCTTTGGATTCAGTGTCTTGCCCAGGGATCCTTTGCCATGCAGACTCGAGCAGCTAAGGCTCAAACACCAACCTTCCAATTAGTAGATGAATTGCTCTACCTCCTGAGCTACAGCCACCCTAACAAACTGCATCAAACTGCTAGAAACTTCACAATAAGACATGAGGTTATATGCCCCAGGTGGGACTTGAACCCACAGTCCCCAGATTAGCTGAATACCATTGTTTTATCAGATAACAATGACACCACTTGGGGTTGGTTGGGTGTTTTCTGAGGTGTACTGTTATGCTGTGGTTAGCACCTCCAAAAAAGTCGTCCAAGGAAGGACAACTGGTTAACTGGCTACACGTTTGTGGGGTTTTCATGCTGTCTTTGACCATTATCCGCACCTTACCAAATGTTTATTCACTTCACCAGATAACATACTTGAGATTTATTGGGGAAAAAAAGTTGATTGTCTGAACTTAAACATATAGGAACAATGAACATGTTTTATCCCCAATTTAAGGAGCGTGGTCTTAAGAGTTTCTTTTGGTTCTCAAGACCCTAGAGGCTAGTTATGCTATGAGCCAAACTAGAGTTAAAAACTCCCTACAACAAGAGGTCTCCATACTACAGTTTGAAGATACAGAACTGGAAAGATAACACTCTGGGCTTTTTGAAACTCTGGTATCTTGCAGGTATCTGTGACACCCGTGACACCACTCACACAAACATTTGTCCAAACAGTGATTGTTGATTGAGAGGCCGCTCTGTTGTCAGCTTATCTTTCTGTTGGAGATCAAGCTACCTTTGTTATGGTTTGTTTTTGGAAAACATAAAACCGCAGCAGCAGTGAAAAAGGTGGCCTGCTGTGAGGAATCATGTTTTATTTTCACGTGGATGGCTGCGTGAGTGTTGTTCACCTGGGCGAGAGATGGCAGGCGGTTCCATTATGGAGAAAAGTGCTAGCTGGCAAACAAGAAGGTGATGCCCTGGACCTCAGGTGCTGACATTTGTATAATAGATGCAATGTGTCAAAGTAAACAATCACATGCTCCTGTTTATGGCAACAGTATCCCACAATGGCAGTGACCTATCTCAGCAGGATAATGTGCCTTGTTACCTTGCAACAATTGTTCAGGAATGGGTTAATTTGTTTTCCAAATGACACAGATGTTCTTGGAAAGCAAGTGTGATCCCACAACGTAACTTCCAGGATTTAAAGGATCTGGTTTTTGGCAGCATGAGGGCTGCCTACGCAATATTAGTCAGGTGGTTTTAATGTTGTGGCTGGTATCTGTATGTTTGACACATCACTTGAAACTGCATTACCACTAGAGGGTGATGTTAGCACACCTCCTCACGAAGCAGGGACGCTCTTAACGAGCAAGGCAGAGAGATGCAAGGACAGAGCTTAGATGTACCTTCTAAATGAGAGTCAGAGCAGGGCTGTGTGTTTGTGTGTGTGTGTGTGTGTGTGTGACATCTTGGCCTACTAATCCAGTGGCCCATTAATCTGCTTTACTCCTGAGTAACTCTCATCTTGTCTGTCTGCTTGTTTGCTTGCTTGTGTGTGTGAGAGAGGCTCTGCTACGGTTCATAGACTTTGCTGAGTGTCCCGTGTGAAAATATACTGTGACACAGTGAATCTAATATTAAGGATCAGTGATCATCCCTTTTGATTTCATGGCACTAGATAGAGAAGTTCCAAGGACCAGATTTCTGCTTCGTTTCTGATGTTCCTGCTTGCACATATAGTTACTAAGCTTGACATCTTTTATACCCTCATTTTTCAGTAAGTAGTTTAACTTCAACCAATGTCTTTTTGAGTCTGGAAGTAAGTTACATGTCTGATAATATCCTGAGACTGCAGCTAGTGGCAAGGGTAATTGATTATAATACTTGTGATGGTTATTTTTGATTCCGATGTTTCGGGGTACATTATCGCGCAGCATATCTGGCAGAAAACAAAGTACAAATGCATAAAATCTTGAAATTGAGGCAGATTTCCATGATTATTAGTTGTAAACTCTATAGCCCCAATTACACTTTCTGCTCTACATGATTAAAACTTTATCATCTGCCAAGATCTGTGAGGGTTTGTGAGTGCCAGCAAATATGTGAACAGAGGTTTATGCAGACACATACTGAATCAAAGTATAAACAGAATCACGTTTCTTTTCCATGTTTTTGAGCATAAGGGCAACGCGTGATCAGTGTTATCAGGATACAAAAGACCTATGACTTCAGTTATTTTATATGATCAAGAAACTGCCAAAAAAATATGGGCTTATTTTCTCAAGCATTGCTTTTTAACGTTTAACCTCGAAAATTTAATATTCAGTTTAACACACTGGTGTTTGTTCTCCTTTTTAAATACCATTATGCCAGTTTGATTTATGAAGTAATCAGTTGGTTTAAGCTCATTTGGATAAGGAGGGGTTTTTTATACTCCTCTGTGTCTCTGCATGCAAGTTGATTACAGTATAATTGGATTAAATGTGTAAAGTCAGTAGAACAACTGACTGCTAGTCCCTGTGTCTCATCTTCTCTGCTCCAAAGATGGATATACTGTGATTTCTGTGGGATGGTGTTGAGTTGAAAACATTGCATTATGACTAATTGAGTAGCTCCACAGGGGTGCATGTGTGTTAGCAAGGTAGAATAGCCGAAGGGAAAACAATGCACGCATTCATATTCATTTCCCTCTTATGTCATCCTCAGCTGTGTCTTTTGCAAATATATTTTTCCTTTAGGTTTTTTTAATTGATATTTCTGTACTGTTTCACTGCTTTCTCTAATTTTACTCCTTTTCTGTTCATATTTTCTAGCAGTTATTACATATTTCTTCTCATGCCTTTCCCTTCTCCTCTGTCTTCTGTACATCTGGCTCCCTCGCTCCCCCCTCCTTCACTCTCCCGGGGACAAAGACACCCACATCCCCTCCTCCTTCCTTCTTTTCTCTCTTTCGTCTCCCTCCCCCCTTTCACGTCCATAGGCTGCCTACTGATCCTCTTTCCCTTCCTCCTTTGGTTCTTCCCTGTACTCAACTCCCACTCCTCGTGCTGCTTGCTGTGTATCTGTGTGTGAGTGTTGCGTAGAGGGGGGCGGCGGAGGCTGTAAGCTTAAGTCGACATTATCCATCATTACAGAGTTAGCTGGCTAGCACACCGCTACCCCAAAGACCACAGAAGCTGGGGATATTGGCTTTTCCCAATTTAGCTGTCCTTTAGAGGAACTCTTCTCTTCTCTTCTCGACTCTTCTCGACTCTTCTCTTCTCGATATTAAATGGAAGGACTATACCATGGTAAGGTTTTTATTATGCTGGTGTTTGAAAATATAGGTAGTTCCTTCTGTGTTAAGCCATTATATGCATGCGTGCATGGTTATCCACATCTAAGATTGTTTATTACCCAAAAAGTTGAAGTGTGTGTGGGCAGTGCATTCAGACACACAGTGTGTCAGAAAGGTTTAGTTCTTCTACAGTTGCTTTTGGTTTTTATCTGTCATTACTTTGACTAACTATTATAAATTTAAAAAATATTGTTGATAAGTGCAGTTTTGTGTTGATTATAATAAATATGCTAAAGACAATTTGAGGAGGGGCTGTAAAGGACACTTTAGTGATAGTTTTATTGGTTTAGGCTCTGGAAATGGAGCAGGTCATCCACTAGTGTGAAGGTTAGTGGTTTGATCCCTGACTCTCCTGGTCTGCATGTGGAAGTGTCTCCCACTAATCCACTGGTGTGTTTGTGACAGATATACAGTGTGTAAAATAAAGTGTCAGAAAAGTGTTATATAAGGACCAGTGCACCACTAAATGATGACGAGCAGGAAGAGAAGGGAGGCAAACCTATGGAATATACATACTTAAAGTAGAGCTGAAACAATTAGTTTTATTAATCAGATTAATTGTTTGAACTGCATCTTAAACAAAATTCTTAGCATTTGTTTGGTTTCAGAAACTCAGCTGTGATCATCTTGATGTTTCTTTCTATTTCAAGGTATTTCAAGGTATTATTTTTGAGAAATAAATGCCAAATTAGTTGATGATGAATGTAATCTTTGTGCTGCGCTATTCAACACATTAAACAATTTTCTCCTTTTATCCATCTTTGTGTTTGGTTGCTTGTATGTGGGAGGCTTCAATTTTAACTTCAACTGTGCATGTGCAGTTAAGGTGGTTATCGCTGCCTGTGTGTGTGTGTGTGTATGTATGGGGGAGGGAGTCAGTACGTGTTAGATATGTGTGCCAAATTGATGGTTTGTGTTCGAATGAATGTGTGCGTCCCAACGTAGTCCCCACTGCTGGCCACGTGGCTTTGTGTAGGTGTTAGTGCATATTTGTGTGAGTGTTCTTTGCATGTTTGTACATACTGTGTGCAAATGTTGGCGTGAACTAACAATCCCCCTGCAGCGTTTTGTTTCTAGGTTAGATCATCTATATTTTAGTGTGTGTTAAATATGTTGATCTGTGCTTATAGTGGAAGGAAATTTGCTTAATAGCTTCCCTCCTTCACGTTCTTATGGAGATGCATGCAAGCGAGGCACTGCTCCTTTACCTGCCTTAAAACTAAAGAAGTTGAGTTCCTGTGATTTCCAGTAGAATCACAAATCATTGTGTTTTGTTTTGTTTTTCATACAGTAGATCCAGAAACCATAGTTTGACCCATTGGCCACTGTCTAATCTAGACACCCTTTGAATAATGAAAAATTAAATGTTGGATTAAAACTCTGTTTTAATGATGTATCTGTGGTTAACTATATATATTAGGATGCTGGTGCATGGTCTGGTACAAATTCTGCAATCTAATTATCATTAAGTAGAGCCACTAAAGCGCTTGGATTCATTGGCCAATCAGAAATTAGAACTCGCTTTTAGCCTTGTAAAGCAGTTCCCCAGATAAAAGGTGCATTCAATATTTAATGTAAAGTGTGATCTTCACCTTATTCATGTGTTTTTCACTAGTTATGCAACTGGGATATATTGTCAGATTTGTTTGGATTTTTTTTAAATAACGCATGCAATACATCATTTTAAGATTATTTTGAAGCTCACGCTATCTCACCAGTTCACTCACCCTAAATCTGTTCATTTGAATTATACATAGTGTCTGGTTTGAGTGTGATACATTAACATGCCGCTCCAGTAAGCCAGTTAGCTTTATCAGTGCACCTGAGCGATACACACTTGAACGAATGTGTGTGTGCTTTTGCAGATAAATGTGGGCGAGCAGTCATGCGTTTACATGGCCTTTTATTATGTTGCGTGTGTGTAGGGTTTATCTTGAGTATGCCACATCTGAGCACGTGCATTTTGGTGTGTGTGTGTGTGTGTGTGTGTGTGTGTGCAATGCATTTGACTTGGAATAATTGCTTGATGTTTATCTGAATGTGAATAATGACACGAGGGGAAAAATGTGTGTTTCTGTTAGAACACATTTGCCTTTACGTGTCTATTTTGCGTGTCTGTGTATTTACCTATTTATTTATTTATTTATTTATTTATTTATTTATTTGAAACTAAATTGGGTTATGAAAGACAGCAACTGGTGCTCCAGCATTTATAAAGATGCACCTCCATTATGTAAAACAACTATATCTTAGTGTCAAAGTCAAAACTGTGCTCAGAACCTACCACAAGGCATTTTAAAGGCCAAAACGTGTGTGTGTGTGTGTGCGCATGTGTCTAACTAGCAGGTGTGATTGGTGCCTCAGGCGTTGTTGTTGCATCGTAAGACTGCACGCTCCAGTAACACCCCATTGTCCAGAGAGACACACACACAGACACAGACACACAGACACAGAGACGGAGACACAGAGACGGAGACACCTGCCAGCTCAGCTTGAAGGTTAACCATTAGGCACCAAGCAATGAGCCATAACAGCTGACTGCGCTCCTCAGGTTTAATATATTTAATTCTTGTGGGAGAAGAGTGTGTTTTTTTTGTTTTGTTTTTTTTGTTTTGTTTTTTAAAACACTCATCTGTTAATCCTACAGGATAGTTTTTTCAACCTTTTAATCTATCTCTTCATTTATTTATTTAAACTCCTTTTCCAACTAGGGCCACTGGTGGCCTGGAGTCTATTCCAGCAAGCCAAGAGTCACTGTGGGACTGTGGGAGGAAACCAGAGCACACATGAAAACTCATGTAGGCATGGGGTGAACATGCAAACTCCACACTTAAGGATCAAACCAACCAGCAAGTCTGAACCCAGAACTTTCTTGCTGTGAGGTGCATTCTCCTTGCTGCCCCCTCTCCTTTGAGCACAAGGAGACTTAACTTATTCTACTATACTAGACATACAGAAGCAAGAACTTTTGACACAAATACACTTTGCAGTACAATGATTAAGAATGAAAATATTAGTTGTAATTGTTAGGTTCTCCCGAAATTAGTTCAGTAATGATATATGCCAGATCGTTGCACTGTACATATTCAAGCATCATTTGATTTTCAGCTCAGTAGGTGTACATAACATCGCGTGTGATGCCTTGTTTTGGTCAAACTTTTGAATTGTATGACCTCAAATAAAATGAGACAGGAAGGCTGCAAAGCAGAGTTTTTTTTATTTTTTATTAACATCTTAACTTAGAGACAATGCTGTTATCNCCCCCAAACACACACACACAAAAACCCACTCCTATGTCCATAGCAGTGAGAACCCACAATCACACAGCCCAAACACAAGACACACTGGCTTTGGTCTCCTCCTTGTCTCAGCTTTACTCCTCTGGCTCATTGCTGAGTGGAGTCAGTTGTGCACAAAATGCTGCCTCCACAGAGGCGGTACCTGAAACGGGAGAGAGGTCAGCACCACGCACCCACAACAAAACACAGTAGAGCTGCTGTAGCTCTAACAGTAATGTTAAAATTCAATATTTTGTTCTAAAATGTCATTTCATGAAGATAACATGAAGATATTTTTTTTGTCAAATGCACAAGCACCTGTTTACACAACTAACCCTCCCCCCCTCGCTCTCTGACCTCGCTTAAACTATGAATTTTGACTTTAACTACTGATCTGAGACCAGTAGTCAGACAGACACATCACTGCTTTGCAGACGCTCTCGTGATTGTTCAGTCTAATTACAGCTCTTTAAAACCCTGTGGTTAACATGCAGTTATCCACAATTTGAAGACATGGAGGTGGTGTTTGGAAATGCCTGTCTGTAAAGGTGGGAGCTGGTAGTTTTGGGGTTTTTGGACTTATAGTGTGGATGGTAATACCAACTGACAAGGAGGATTCTCATTCATATGCTAATGTGCAGCATGTGTATGCATTAGGAGTTCTGAGGGCAGTGCAGGTTGTGTAGGTCAAAGTCCTTGAGACAACATACTGCAATCCATATACCTTTAAAAACCTATGAGCCTTGTGATTGCCAGCTTGAGGTGTGTTTAATGGGACTGACAACTGCAGACAAGTGTGTTTATGTATGTGTGAGGGGGAAAAGGTTTTGAACCTGACTGATGTGTAATTATAACCTTAGTAGCGCACCCACACTGTTTTCCACTGAGGGGCGAAAAAACCCACACTCTGTTCTTATTTTGGTGCAATTTAAATTCTTTAAATTATGTGACATGAATGACAAAAAAAAAAAAGAAGCTGGTTTTATATAAGAGCCAAAGAAGCATGAAGGTTGAAAGGTGAGTCTGCAAAATGTTTTTCAGATATTAATTTTTCTGTAAAGATGACAATTTTTGTTCCAACACTTCAGGTGCTCTCTCACCTTGTTTCTTAGCTCTGAAAATGCCACTGTCTCCCGTGGTGTTGAGTGTAGACAGATCTCAGGCTACATGGCACTTAACTTTCAATGTGCTCTCTACAGAGACATTGAGAAGCAAATGGAGGCAGAGTGGCACGCTGATAGCATCCAGGGGACAGATGGTACCTATAGGTTTCTATCTAGAGGTCATTATAGGAACTTTGAAACAGACTCTACCATCACAAAGTGGTCTAGATCAATTTACTCTGGTCTCTATTAGTCACCTAGGATTAAGTTAACCTATTTATAATGGTATAATATATTAATGGATGTCTTTGATTTTCAAAGGATGATACTTGGCAGGTGAGGAGATGAGATGAAATGTATGTGCCTGCAACTTAAAGTCGACTGCGTTCTGGTTTTTGTGCAGATCAGGTCAAAAGGACGGAGTTTTCCTAGAATTGCATTATCAGTGGAAACACTAACCATTGCCTTATCTATCATGGTACAATTTGACATGTCTGGCACTTCCCATGATAACATGTTCTGTTCTTGTTTTTTGTGCCATACTATTCAATCATACATGAAGCCAGTGATGATAGAAGCCTCCGTTTATTGCAAATATTAATAATGAAAATCTCCAACCTGAATATTAATGGAAGCTGCCAAAGCGCACTGTTAACTTTGTAATTAGAACTGTATTGGGGGTCACCAGTGAGTTATTTGAATCTCCTTGTAACTATCACCACTGTAGATGCACATATCCACAAACTGTAGTATGCTGGTTTCATATTACACAGCATTTCCACCATGAGTCACCTTGATGGCATTTCTTTCTTTGTGTGTAGTTTTCCTTCAACCGTTGCTTACGTCATCTTTGACAACCCCTGCCGTCTGTTCGTCTTGTGTGTCTGTGGGTGCATGTTTTACCCCATATTTGTGTGTAGCTCAGGGTTTCCAAAGCACTTATCCTTTTGCCCTCCACTACATGCAGCCCTATCAAGGCTATAACTCAGTGTCATGTTTCCATAAGGCTTCTCCTGGACTTCCTGTGGGTGTGTGGGGACCTATAGAGTACCACAATCAATCAGTCAGTCAGTAATAACAGTGGGACTGATACTCTTACTTTTAAGCTACTCTGCAGTGTTTTCCATGTAAATAACCAACACAGTGCTAAATGTATTTTCAAGTCACATACAAAGTGAATTGTATTGTAATGCATGGAAAATTAGCTGGCTTAATTATGCTTAGCTTTTACCAATCTTTCACCTGAGAAGCCTTGTTTTGCTTGATTAGTCTGACCAACTGTCTGTATCTCTCCTTTTAACCACAGACTGATTCTAGTCAGAGCTTCAATATCCTCCTGTACAGTTTAAAAAAAAACAAACAAAAAAACAAATAGTGTGACCTTTAGCACGACCAGCTCCCTTGGAAGCTAGTGTTATGGTCTTCTGAATCTACACATAAATGTCTATGTGAAAGGCGTCATGGGTAACTGGTAGTTTCAGAGAAGCATCTTCCAGCCTGAACACTTTTGTGTCCACAAACATAGAAGCAAGTAAATGCTGCAGCCTTTAGTACCATTGTATGTTGTATTGTAGCCTCCAATCAAAGGCAGAAAGGTTAAAGCACAGTCTGTAATGTCCTCGTCTCACAGCTGCCTGATCACCGTGAACAATAACCCCGTTCTGTGGTGTTTCCCCACTTAAGGTCTTTCACATGTTTAAACAATGAAGCTTCAGCCTATAAGGATCGAGGGTAAATCTTTTAACAAAGGGGGTATCGATTGGTAAAAAAAAATCTATCAATGTCTCCACGAACTGTGTGTGTGGGTCTTTTACAAAACAGGGTACTGATTGATTTCTAATCTATTTAACTTGACATATTGTGGAGCAATAGAGCCACTGTGCAATTCACAGTCTGTACATAATTGAGTTTTGGACACCTGCTGTGGGAATTAACTTAATAAACTTGTGTTTAATTTTTGAACTGACTTGATAATTCATTTGGCTAACTCCTAAAATTTAACAAATTGGCTAACTCTGTTATTTCTCCATTTGTCTTTCAGATATTTCCAGGATTGCCTACTACACAGGTAGGTAACTGATCTTCAAACACCCACTACACCTATTAAGGATTTTCAGCTGCCTTTATATAAAGTATAAAGGTCACTGATTGCCATAGGAATAGTACTTGAATAAAATAATTTTGACCTAAGGTCCTGCCTGTAAGTTGCCTCCAAGTTGTTGTTGTTGTTGTTATTTAATCCAAGATGACAAATACAGCAAACTGTATTATTTTATTCCCAAAAAGTTATTGCAGTGGGAATGTAAAAATGAATGACTATATGATATAATAAAATGTGTCTTGTGTGTTAATATAAACTGAGCTAAACCTGAATATGATACGATTTAAATACAGCTCTTGTGTCATATGGTTTGAATTGCTTTTTATTTAGAAAATAATCAGATAATCAGTAAACAGGGCCAAGGGCCATCTGTGTTTCCCTAACTGTGGTCTTTACACTTTTTTATTTAAAAAAAAAAAAAAAAAAGCCTAATTATAAATCAAAACTAAAAGTGAAGAAGTAAAAGGATTGTATATGTATTTTGTGAGAATTACACTAATATAAACAGTCAGTCAGTAATGAAAAGCTGAACTAGTACCGTTTGTTTATGTGAGTCATGTTTGTGATTGTGTAAGACAATTTAAAAAGACAGAAAACAGAGTGGGACTGTTTATCTGTGCTTGTGTCAGCATGTTGTTCTCATTAGTGAGCAAGAGTGAGGAAGAGAGTGAGGGGCTGTGTGACTAATTAGAATATTCACACAGCAGATATCAGACAGAAAATTTCAGAGTTCAAATATGTCACCAAAAACCTGAGGATAGGGCGGTACAATTAAGGCCAAAATGATTTATTATGATTATTTTGATCAGTATTGAGATCCCGATCATTTATCATGATTATGTGATTCTCATGGTGACAAAAATGTTTCTATTTCACTATCACACAATCGTAACGCTGCTTTCACATACGTGTTTTGTGACCTCAAAATAAAATTGGTCCTCCTTATTCAAATAAATTCAATGCAGAAAAACAAAAATGCATAAATTGCACCAAAATTTAACACAAAATAAAATCAACTTTTCAATTTGTCTATATTCCTGATAGTTGAAATTTCTTTGTAGACAAATAAGGTGTTTATTCACCTGATCCAAGACATCCTAGAAGCAAAATGTAAAGTCTTCCACTTCATTCATCGTACCTGCATGATGGATGTGACTAAAACTTGATGCAAAGTTTTCAACTTCTGTGAAATCACTTTACATTTCCCCTCATGTTTGCATACAGTGCAAGTATTTCCACTTTGGAAATATAATAATAATAGAGCAAAGGCAAAATAAATCTTTTGTTCAGTATATTCACCATTTCCATGAAGTCTTCATTACTCACCTTGTTTATTATACACACATCTTTGGCCAGATGCAACTGTATTGATGATTTCAGTGCGTCTTTGTGAGCTGGATGGATACTCTGACGTGTTGTACAAGCTTGCTTTTATGGATGTCTGAGCTGATGATGGAAGATTGATGTTAACAATAATTGCATTGTTTTTCTTTCCCTTCGTGCATTTGTTTTACTGTCATTAGTGCTGTGTTTTTTGGCAGTTGAATAAGTTAAGTTGCATTGCTTCGCAGTGCAGACACAACTCTGCAGTACTCTGCATATGATTTGTTCCTGGTTATCATTACTTGGGCTAAATCTGAAGATAATCTGCTTCAAGGGACAAGTACTTCACCTTCTGCAGTGCCAGACATTTGTTTTGATGGTCTGTTAATTGTTGTGTAACTGTCTTTTGACAGACATACAAGATCCAGGAAAATCCAAGCTGCGCAGTGCAGGAAACAGACAGGTTGCCAGACAGGGATTTAAAGAGCTCTTTATTTGCTTTTGCTTGGTTTGCTTTTGCGGAGTACGCAATTTCAATATCAGGCAATCATGTTCATTTAATTGTGGGAGGCCAAAATCGTGATCGAGATTAAAATTCAATTAATTGTGCAGCCATACCTGAGGACTTATTGCTGATTAATGCTGCATGTCCAAAGCTACACAAGTAGCTCTTTGTCTAGCTTTTAATCCTCTCCATTTATTATCCAGACTAATTCATTTATCACATGATGTTACTTTTTGCTTCTGAATGCGTTGAACACTGTGACGTGTTCAGAGCTTCCCTCCGGTGTATAGTCTAACAATGCTTATTGCCAGCTGTGAGGAAGTAAGAAAAAATTAAGGGAGAGGATGTTTTTAACATGACACCAGTGTCTTGTGTGCAATGATATTACAGATGAATCATACCTTTTTTACCATTTACAGTAAAAAAGGTATGATTCAGAAAGCTCTTCACCTTCAAGGTATTGAAACAAACACATGGTTCACTGATCGCCACATCAGAGTGGATGGTATAGATTTGAGGTTTACCTGCTGCTTTCAAATTGTATTGACATTCAGTAGGTAGTGGGTTCTTTGCCCCCCCCCCCCCCTTAAAAAAACCATGTTCATAAGCACAGATACAAACACAATACAAACAGAGAGAGAGAGACTTTGGCTCAGGCCCAACATCCAGCCCCCTTACAAAAGGCTTTCAATAGTCCACCCCCACCCTCCCATTTTCATAACAATGGCCAGTGCCTCAGATAGACCACAAATTATAGGAAACTCGCACGTGCACACACACATGCGCACCCAAATGGCTGCTGCTCAGTTAAGTAGCTTTAGGACTGAGTTGGGAAATCTTAGGTTTTAAGCTTATTTGTGTTTTTGGTATTCAGTAAAGGCCTGTTCTGTTCTTCAGGTGAGATGTGGTCATACATAATTTAAAAAATGTCTGTTTTTCCAGCCAATACACAATATTCATACAGCATAATCAGTCAGGTTGCTCCTTTTCATTCAGAATAGTTCAGAATAATGTTTTTATTTTGCAATTTTGTGCACTGAATTTTTTTCTCCTGTTCTGAATATAGATCGTATATAAAAGATGCATGTAGCCACTGTGGAATTTTAAAAGCCAGTGTGCTGCTTTGGCCACTGGCTTTTTGGTTTTGTCAAACTAGAAGTGGCCACATTTACATGAGCACAATCTTGGTTAGCCAGCTGTATCCAAAGGCTATACAGATGCAATTCACAGACACAATCACCTGATAATTAGTGCCAAATAACTAAATACTAAAGAACATACTTGAATTTTGCTCACCAAAACTAGAGCATGGACTTCTTGATGACCTGTACCTCACATCAGGCCATCTCATTATCAGATAATTCAATTAAAAATGCTCCAAAAGGCACCGACACCAAAACCACGGTTGAGCGGTCCAGTTCAGTGACCTGAATTAGCAAAGATGAGGATTAGGATACCTGTCAAAGTTCCCCTAACCAAAGGCTTCAAATGGCCCACATGGGCAAATTACAAAGAAAATTAAACCCAGTGCAGTTGTCATGACAGGGGAAATTGTTCTGAAGAACAACACAGTGATACCTGGTTGTAAACATTTTTTTTTCTTCATGTAGTTGGGCTTTAAATATGGGGTTCTGTGGGATATTATTGGCTAATAGAGCCAGTCTCAAGTGGCAGTTTTTGGCACCTCAATGCTGACTTAATTTTTCAGCCAAGGTCGAAACTGAAAGCTGAACTAAGCAAGCAGCCTGATCGATCAGAGTATGGGGACTCTATAAAATCCACTCAGCCAGAAAACATACAGAGCTCCCCCAACTGTCAGCAATAAAGTGTGATCTTCTGAAAACCCTGTGATTTGAAAGTAGGTTGATTGCCATATTGGTTGCAGCTGCTAGTTTACAAACTGAGCACAGCATCTGTGTTGGCACAGTTTTTTTTTTTTCCACTTTAATAAAAATATTTCAGCCTGTGAAATTCTGTCAGAAAGAAGGATATCCATTTTTGTTGTTTGGCTGTTATGATTATTATGGTTGATTGAGCAGGTCCTGCATGGGTGAGGTTATGTTGTCATAGAATTATAAATGTCCTTGAGAAACAGTTGATCATATGAGAATGGATTTAAATTCTCCCTTTTAATGGAAGAGATCATAAAGATATAGTTTTTCTTTTTATTAAATTTAAATAACAAGGGACTTTTCAGCATTGGTAATATTAGTATGTCTGTGTAGATTCTCAGTCATCCAGGTCATGGTAGTCTCTGGAGCTTGAAAAAAGGCGACTGGACTTCTTTTTGTATCTTGAAGACGTTTCACCTCTCATCCGAAAGGCTTCTTCAGTTCTCAACCAAATGGTGGAGAGACCCAGGTATTTAAACCCCTGTCGGCGTAGTCCCTGGAGGTG
>JASGAU010344615.1:0-20394 GCA_030220045.1 Australoheros facetus
TGTGTGTGTGTGTGTGTGTGTGTGTGTGTGTGTGTGTGTGTGTGTGTGTGTGTGTGTGTGTGTGTGTGTGTGTGTGTGTGTGTGTGTGTGTGTGGTAGAAAAGAACAGATGAATGTGGTATCTACAATCTCTACCTTATAATGGTTTGTCATTAAACTTGCAGCTGCCGATACACAGTCACACACATCTAATTTTCTGCAGATGAGTTGGCACCTCATTGTCAGGCAGAGAGTCCTGTGTAATTAACCTACAGGACATCTGTACCACCCCTCTCTATCTGTTTTTCCCTCTTTGCATCCCCTTCGCCTTTCTCCCCCGTGGTATGTTTTACCTACAAACTCCTTTAATTGTAGTGCACTCAGTGAGTTTTCTCCTGACACTGAGCCACGGTCAATACTGTGTTAATTAGCTAGCAGATCGACCCAGATATCCATCACTATGCACATATGCACCAACCGGGCAGCTGAGAACTGGTGACATCTTCAAATATACTGACTTTAAATGCAGAATGCTGAAATCTTAGACATATATGAGGAAAATCTAATACTATAGTTACACTAGGGATAACAGTCAGTTGCCACGGCAATAAGATGGAGTCAGTCTGCTATCAGTTTGCGATTGAATGGGGTCAAGTTGGCAATCACATGCAATCTGTGTGTGATAATACGGCGATTAACTTTGATAAGTCAACAAAAATGGCAAATCTGTTGCTGTCTACATACAGAGAAACTGACATTAAACAGAAATTCACATTAACTACTTACATTACAGAGTCCAGCCAGAGCCTCATAGATATGAAACAGAATCTCCTCCACAAGTAGCGATGTAGCTGCTGCAGGGCGGCAATTTAACTGCAAAATGGCATAGGCGCTGGGCAACCTTGCTGTTATACAGGATTGTAATCAGAAAATGATGCACTGATAACCAATTGAGGTGAGTCTTCTATTGCAAATACGCATAGCAGATGAGTTGTGCTGACAATTGCAATTGCTTGCAACATGCTGGAAATGTGTCTACGTTTATCAATTTGATGATTTCCAGACCTTCATCAATCAGTCAGTCTGAGATGATTGCAGTCACTCCAAGCTGGACTGCAATTGCCTGGAGACAAGTTGCTTCCCAACTGCCAACCTGTGCAAGCACCTTGCAATTGAAAGTTATTGCCCAAAGGTTGATGGTGTTGGATGCTTCACCTCTCGCTGACCAGTTGGTTGCTGCAACTACTTGCTGTCAGTCACAGAAAGCAAAATATTTCAATACAATCACTGAGCAACATTAATTTTTATTATGCATAATTTATGGTACTGCAATTGTGTTTGCGTATGTATTTCCCTATGTACAGTGTATGGAGAGAGGTTTTCAACCACCCCAAACATGCACTCATGTAGTCCTGCAAAATCTAAACTGCACATTGCTGATCTTGGATGCTGTGTGTTGGTTGAATGCTGATTGGTTGACAAGTGGACCGGAACAGGGAAAGGAGCAACAGTGGAGTTCACCTGGAATAGGAGAAGCATGAAAAAAAACCCCACAAAACCCACCAAAGATTAAAAAAAAAAATGGAGCATGAAAAGTACAGACAGTGGCTGCAGTGGACACTTTTCATTGTTTTTCAGCGCTTTGTGTGTCATAACTTAGTTCTCTTCCACAGCCGACAGGTGAACCAACAACAGCACGAGCAAGAGTAGTCCACAGAACAGTACCACATATTTTGTACACTGCATCCATTGACAACAGATGCTCTCTGCATGTAGAGGCGCAGTCCACAGACTGCCAACACAATACCGCTGCTGAACCATAATTTCAGCATTGGTAGTGTTGTTAGTCGTAAGGAGGTTGCCTTCCTAATTTTACTTTAGTGTGATTGATCCATGAGGTACAACTAACAATAAATCAGTTTTTTTGTGCAATCTAATTATCTTTCCCAATACCCATAGGTGATATTTGTCATTGATAGGAATATCAAATTACCTCTTTAGATAATAGCAGCAATTCATATCTCTTACAGTTTGAAAAACTAGTGAATGCCTTCCTAAGCCATTTTTACACATTCGCTACAGCCCTGAATTTTACCCGACTGCACTGTGTGAGAGTGCAACTGTCTGACTCAGTTAGATTAGACATGAAGTGGTCTTTATCCTAGCAGCTCCCTAACACAAAGTCTGTGTAATGTCTGAGAATGTGAGAATAGTGCAGGTAATTGTCCATTGTGTTCACAGAGAGCTCCTTGCAAGGTACCTCCTAAATGCCAAAATCAAATGAAATATTTCCTGTAGTGAGAACCCATCTGAAGAGTTCATGTGTAAAAAATTTAACTGGTGACATGGTTTGAGGGTTCACAATGTTGGTAGGTTGGTTGGTAGCTCAGTCTTCCATATCAGGCCAGACTAAAACATCACAGCAACGGACATACTTTTTTTTTTTTTGTAGAACCACAGGCAGGTCAAGATTTCTATTTAGTATATAAAATATATCCATCTAGTAGATGGATTGTCCTAAAGTCTTGTACAGACATTCGCAATCTCCAAGTGATGAAATTGTTTTATTGTTTCAGTCAAAATTAATTGTAATAACATTTAATGACATTGTAATGTAATGACATTTAATCTATCAGCAATATCAGATTTAAAAAAAATTGTTTTATGGCACTTTACATATCCTTTACAGTGGTTGACCAAAGTAGTTGCATGCCCAGTGGACTGATTTCTTTTATGAGTGAAAGTGAATTTTTAAAGGTGCTGATGTGTCTTTCAGGAGTGACACATTCAATGTAGCATTGACCTTCATTAGCTTATGCAAATACAAGCAACCTTTCTCTAGCTCAGTGGCTGATCTTCTCACTCACACACACATTAATGTCAGAACCTTTAACTTTTTTTTGGCCTCATTATCTGAGAGAAGAGACACAAATGAAACTGAAATACCACTATGTCTACTCAGTTCACCCAGCAGCATGAAGGAGGACATCTTTACTTGTTTTCCTGCACCAAAGTTATTGTATCCAATTGTCTGCCTTCTTGCTTCTTCCTCTGAGTTATTAATTCTGGAGATCACTGCTCAGCAACCCAGAGAGGAAACAAAAGAGAGGAAATAAAGAGAAGAGTGGTATTTAGTGTTAAAAAACCCCAAAACCAGGAATCACAGAAGGCTGGAGAGAAAGAGAGCAGAGGAGGCTTGCCGTTTGGAGAGTGACAGAAACACTGAGATCTGTGTTTAGAAAAGTGACTAACATAAAGAAAGAAGTACACAGTGCAAAGGAGAAGGAGAATGATTGGCGGACAAATTAGTTGGCTTTAGTGTGGCACGTCTTCACAGAAAGACTGAGGTCAAGTCACAGAGGACATGCGCGGGCTTTATGAGCTTAATTAATGTGACATTAATTTCAAAAATAATTTCTGCACATAGGTGACAAAAGCTGTGTGTGCGTGCGCGTGCGTGCGTGCGTGTGTGTGTGTGTGTGTGTGTGTGCGTGTGCATGTTTTGTGTGTGGAAGTTTGAGTGTGAGATAGTGAGACAGGCATTTTATTAGCTTCATTTAAGGACACTTAATATGCAACGATACATAAGTGGAACTGTCACTTGTTATTGAGGACACCGACCTATATTGGTCGCTGCCTCCAGCAAAAAAGCCGCCCAGTGTTCACATTTCCGATTTTATCGCCTTCCTGTACATCACACTAAATCCATGGAAGCATTATAAAACAGGACTTGAAGACGGAGTGGTTTAAGATCAGCTGTAACATGCAGTGTCAGAACTTTCTTGCACACAGAAGTTATGAGCTGATGCATAAGTGATAGATGCCATTTGTGAACTGTTAATTGTTAACAGGAGCACTGATGTAATTTCTTTTGGCCTCTGGACACATGACATTTTCCCATGTGCGAGCTACTTGCAAAACTGCTTTTGTGAAAAAGGTTCTGTTTGTCAGTGGGCGGTTTAAAGATTTATCAGACACCAGAACTGCCATCTGTATATCAAACTAAAGCCGTTTTTGTGCATATGCTGCAGCCTTGACTTTTCTAGACATCACCCAACAGAGTTGGCTCAGACTTATGACATTAGGTCTTGTACCTGCCGGCTGCTTTGTCTTGGCTTGCACCAGTGTGTGAATAGTGCAGCTAATAAAACCGTGCATTTACTGTTTGCAAATGGGAATCATGTGTGTTCCCTCCTGCGGGCAGCAGTCTCGCTTAAACCACACGGAGTAGTTCCAGAAGTGCGAATGCATCTGAAGCACACTATTTTCTGCTGTGTGCTAAATCTGAGAAAGTACGACTGGGAAAAATATCCTGACCTGATTCTTACAAAATTGTCCATGGTAAGTGCGTGGAAACCATATAAAAGAGGAATAGAAGCCAAAGATCAGCTGTAACATGCAGTGTCTGATCTGGCTCGCTGTCAGCAATTATAAGTGAAGAAACAGCAGAAGTTATTACCCTGCCTGATTGTTTGGGCATACTGTGACTGCGTGGCTGTTGTTGATAGTCAGTAAAATTGTTCCGTCAGACACCAAAACAGTGCTGAGGATTTTATGATACTATGAGTCACAATTTTGCATCTCTAGATTGTTATAATATAGGAAATGTTGATCATCTGTCCTGATGATCAAAAGGTAGACAGTAGAATTACCCTGTTTGCTTTACAATGCAATCTACCAGGAATCTGAATCACCAATCTAATACATGCTTTTACATGTATTAGATTGGCCAAAACAGTGCTGAGTAATTGCATTGCAGGGCACATAGCTTTGCTTTAAAATTACTGCCCATTGCATTTTCTCTGCAAATTGACCATGAACTATTACAGTGTTCTTCACTGCCATAATCGTAACAGCAGGGGTATTCAATCAAAACAGCAAATTTTTTGAAAGAACATCCAGACACCTACAAAATCAGTGAAGCAGCATATGAAAGCTTTTCTGGCAGGTCGGTTACCCAACACACCTTACGTATACAGTTGACACTCACTTTAATTTGACTCACTTGTGTATGCTGCACAGGCACCTGCTCGCTGCTCAGGCCTTCTCTGCCGATACTTTGGCTATACTATGTTTGACTCAACCCCAAACTGCAGAAATCAGGGCCCCTTTTATGACGTTTAAATCAACATGCACTCATGCATATATTAACTCATAAGAGCACACACTTTTACTGACAAAACACACACGGGCACACACACTGATACACAATAAAATTGAAAAACGGGGTGTGCCCCCTGCTGTTAACACCATCTTGTGTTTGACACTGGCTTTATACATATGCTAATTCACCTCCATTTCACTGCCACTGTAATGGATGGGGTGAGACCAGCAATTAGATATTAGAGAGAAAAAATATAGTGAGAGAGAAGCGGAAAGAAGAGTATCTTATCTAACCCACACAGAGACAGAACCCTTCCCTTTTATACTAGATGTGACACCTGCTTTTCACTCATAAATAAAACATTTAATCTACATCTGGAACTTCAATGAGGCCCCAAATATTTTGTACGCATGAAAAATGGAGTAAAACCCAAACGATGGAGACGAACAGCGCATTATCTTTGTTCCATCTATAATTACATCAGCCAAGCTAAGTTATGCGTTGAATGAATCTTACATAAATAGATATCATCGCACACAGTCATTACCCCCTTGGGTTTCATGTTTGTGAACCCAGTATGCAAGCAGGGCAGTGTGCCCGACGCTGCTTTAATTGGCATGGCAGAGTGCCAAATGATGGATGGGTGGCTGGATGCAGATACTTGCTGTGTCTGTTTCTGAGTTGATGACAGCCATCTGCCAGTGCCACGGGCCATTCTCACTGCTGTGTGTTTCCCCACACGTGTGTTCCTCCTATAGTCACTCGTGTGCTCTGCTTTCTGGTGTGTTTATGGACACAAGCAATTACTCTATACACACTACATAACCTACAGCAAAAAGTAAGGGACATTAGAGTTAGAGTAAACACATCCAAATCCACATCAAACCAGTATGGAGCAACAGTATCACTGATTTGGATGATAGGTTGAATTCTGGACAGGTTTAAGCATAGGGACATTTTTTTTAAAAGTATTTTTAAAGTCACAAAAGCTACAGCTGTTGGGTTATCTAATGTATGTAATATATATAATGTAACACCTTTTTCTCTTTTATGTTTACTCAGAGAACCCATGACTTTGTGTTTTTCTCCTGCTATATCCTACATTACTTTCTCTTCATGGTAGAAGTGGGAAATAAACTCCCCTGTGTTTGTCTCCTTCTCTTCACCAGAAGCAGCTGGTGAATAGAACTATGTTAATAGAGTGGAGCATTAAATCCCCCACTCCCTGGCCAAATCCAGCCACTGGGCTTAACAACTTTTCTGGCAGAAACCCTCGACTGCAGTATCTTTACTGACTAAATGTTCCTTTGTGTATGCCAGCTAGACATGAACTTTTCTTTTCTATGCTGGACAGGTATAGTGGTTGCAGTGGGCTTTTAGAGGTTGTTTGTTCAAAGCAGCTGTCTGCGTCCACAAAAAAAAAACTTTATATCAGTGCTAAGAATGATCCAAAACAATAACGCTCCAGCCTCACTGCTGAGAGGCGCTTTAAAGCTCTGTAGAGCTGAGGGAAACTGTTGAGTCAGATGGCAGTTCTCTCAGGATTCCTCACCACAAGGCTATCACATTTTCACAAAGGAATTTATAAGTACTTTGGCAGGTATTTACTGTGCTGTACAAAAGTCTTGAGCCACACCTCATGTCTGTATATTTTACTTCCAAGGATTCTGAAATTAAATTGTGTCTTTAGGCACTTTGTTACTAACAGCCAGTTGCAAAAACACCTAATTTGTTCCCATTTCTTTAACTGAATCTTCAAAATAATGCTAATGATAACACAATTTGACAGGCATAAAATTGTATTTTTGCATCAACACGGCGATTCCCAAAGAGTTATTGGCCAGAAACCTGGCATATCTCAGGATGGTGTACAGTGTGTCCTTAAAAAAACATGATGGAGGCTCTGTCATGGTTTGGGGCTGTATTTCAGCCGGTGGTGTCGGGGATCTTGTCAAAATTAATTGAATTATGAATACAGAAAATTACTGTCAGATTTTGAGCCACCATGCAGCACCATCTGGAAAGTATCTGATTGGCAGTGGCTTCATTTTTCAGCATGCCAAACAAGCTGCCAATGCAGTTAAACCAGACAGAAAAATACATAATGAAATATTATCAGTCATGGATTGGCCTCCCCAGAGCCCGGACTTCAACGTTATTGAACCAGTGTGGGATCATGTTGACAGGGAACGGAACAAAAGGCAGCCAACACCTAAAGAAGAGCTTTGGATTTCCTTCAAGAAGCCTGGAGAACTATTCCTGAAGACTACTTAAAGAAATGACAAGAAAGCTGCCTAAGAGAGTTCAGGCTGTGCTGAAGAATAAAGGTGGTCATACCAAATATTGACTTTCAAGCTCATTAAAATTGTATGCTGTATGTTTGTACATATTTAAATAAACTGAGGTCACATCTTCATGTTCAACCAAGAGTAAATCTGAAAAGGGAAGTAAATATAAAAGTTTGAGAAGCAAACATTTCTAAGGTTTCTTTCAAAGTGTTTTTTGCTCAATAAATGTCTTTAATGATTACTTGATTTTCTTTTAAACTTGTTCACGGTAAGATCTAATTAATGAACAAATTTCACTCTGTTCTTCCAGCAGTGTTGCATTATCTGGTTACTTCAGGATCCCTGAGAGCAAACACGTTTTCCTCCTGTAATATCTTTTTGCCCATCAAAGAAAACACTCAGCAGCTTAACTTCACCCTGGCAGGTCTGCAGAGTCTAACCTCTTATGTTTGCTTGTGTGTTCACAGCTCCTTGGTTTTGTGTACGCCTGCTATGTTGTCAGTGCTATCACTGAGGAGGAGGACAGCTGTGAGTAGTGACTACACACACACACACACACACACACACACACACACACACACACACACACACACACACACACACACACACACACGGGTGCGCGTGATAATGAGTGACTCACACCCACAACCACTCACACAGGGGAGATGAAAACGCCTGAGTTGAGGGGAATAAAGCTGCATTTTTCTTCTTCCTCTTTTGCTGTCCTACCCTATACCTCTATCTGTACCTCCTCCTTCCACCCCCACACCAGCTGGGCCCTCTCCTCTTCTTTCCCTCCAGAACCAAAGGAGCCATGTGTTACTCCTCCACACCTCCTTCAGCCCATTCTTCCCTTTCTCTTTCACATGTACACTGGGCACTTTGTCTCTCACAGTCTGCCATCCTTTCTGTTGTCTTAAACCTGTTATTTCCCTCCTTTAATGCACTGAGGCCTTTTATTTTCTCACTTTCTTCTTTCTGTGTGCCCCTGTCCAGCTGTCTGTTGCCTGGTTGAGGTGAGATAGGGCTCTTGTTNCCCCCCATGTCTGTTTCTTTTGGAGAAACTCAAACATGTTGATTTGTTCACTTAAGTGGCTCCTCACTGTGTGTTATCTCTGGACCCTTGCTCTGTTTCTTCTCATGTATGATGATCTGTGTTAGACCTTTAACTTGAAGTTAGATGAGGGCAAGAGACTCATTCTTTTCCTGTCAAGCATAAACAGGCAGAGAGCTGGTGGAGAGTGTGGGAAAAGACAGCAGGGAACCATGAAATGAGTCATAAGACAAGATGGGGAAAGCAGAGACGGACACATTTGATAAATGATGCAGCTGCTGTGACCTCATAGGCGGCAGGTCAGAGGTCCTGCAAGAGGTTAGCCAATCAAAGACCAGGAAACATTTGATCTAACGGTCAGTGGTAGTCATAAATATCTGATTTGCTCTGCAGTAGCTCTCCAGGATTCATATAGCTATGTCCACAAGCTTGAGAATCTGTCTTTACAAATATTTTATTCTGTGGTTAAATGGACCACTTGCATGGAGTTATTTACATATGCTTTTTAGAATACTAATTTTCTGCCTTTATTTATTTCTCTTTTGTAGCTTTTAATGTGATTCACAAACAGAGTAATGAACAAAGCACTACATGCACTAATTTAATTAAAACAGCAGGCTCTTGTAATTTGGTGGAATTGAGATGTGATTCCAGTGTGTGTGTGTGTGTGTGTGCGCGTGTGTGTGTGTGTGTGTGTGTGTGTGTGTGTGTGTGTGTGTGTGTTCCTGTATACCTTTGTTACAAAGGTCTGAGCAGTTCATAGGTGGTCACATACCAGAGGCTGCGAATGGTTTGCGTCACCACCCAAGTGCCCTGCACCCTTAGCTCAAACTAATACAACTTAATCATCAGTCAACCCTAAGTAGTCCTTTGAAGGAATACCAGCTCAGTCAAGTAAAGTAAAAAAAAGAAGAAAAAAAATTGACTTCTCCCCTCAGCAACTTTCCCTTTTGCTTTGAGTTCTGTTCTTTCCTGGTGAGAACTGTAGGCACTGATTGTGATAAAATCAAAGTGGACACTCATATTCTCTCAAAATAGAGATAAAAAAAATGCAAAAGGATGGCTAAAAAAAGCTTGGGGTGGAAACAGATTATGGTCTGATTCTTATTGGTTTTAATTATCTGGTAGATTTTGTTCTCTGATCCAGGCTGTGCTAAAGTGAAACGCTGCTACATCGCTTCCACGTGCTAGCTCATTGTTATTGTAATCAGCCCTTTGCCTATACGCACCAACCAATATGGACATGCTTGTTCAAGCAGACACAGGTGCACACACACGTACATGCACAGACGCGCGCACACACACACACGTACACGCACAGACACACGCACACGTACTCGCACAGACGCGCGCGCACACACACACACACAGCAATTGCAGCAACGCAGACACCAGCTAAAGCACTTTCTGTGCTCATTTTCTCCTCTTATTTGATGTGTAGATTAAAGCAAGCTTCTTCACTGAGCTCCCTGGCTGTCTCAGCATTTCTCCTTCTAATCAGAACTATACCTTCCATGTTCCTCTCTCTCATTTGCTTCATTTCAATTCCTAGTTTCTTCACAAGTTTATGGAATAATAATATATCAGAGCTCGATTTTAGTATGTTTAAGAAAACCTCTCTCCCCCTGTATGTCTTTTCCCATATCTGTCTTTTGAACTTTAATGAGGTGTGCTTGTAAAAAGTTAAAGGTCTCTGGTCACTCGTTGTATCAGCCTCATTAACCACCTTGCTGGTCAATAACTTCCACAGTTGATTGCACCTCGCTGAGAGAAGAAAAGTAGAGAGAATCCTCTGGAGAGATGGAGAGAAAAGAGAGAGAGAGAGAGTGGGCATACATTAGGGGAGCAGAGAGAGGTGTTTATTGGGAGCAAGCCAGGAAGAAAAAAGGACGCAATATGCAAACAACAAGAGGCATGATGAGCTTTTCATGAATAAGGAGATAAGAGAGGAATTCCTTTCACGCAAAGCACTCTTTCACTCTCGAGGGACAGTACTGAGTTCGATTTGAGTGCTCAGGCTTGCGCAAAGAACAGCGAAATGAACACGCACGCATACACACACCTATACACACACACATGCACACGCGCAAAAAGCCAAGAAGACACAATGGACAGAATAACAAGCATCGTGTACCATCAGCTCAGGGTTTGACATGGCTTTCAGGGTTCATCACTGATAGAGACTGAGTGTGTGTGTGTGCGTGCATGAGAGTGCTCCCTTTTGATGTGAGGCTCTGTACCTCTGTCACTCATAAGTGCATCTATATGTGGTTGTGCACTCATTCGTACCTTTATGTGTTTGTGTGCATGTTTAGCTCACTGTGTGTGACTGGCTGACTGAGTGTAGGTGATTGTCTATATTTGTGTGCATGAATTTGTTACAGAGTTATCTGTAGTGAGCAGACACACCAGCAGAGTGAGTGGTGGGGAAAATCCTCTTTGTAAAGTAGGTCATGGAGTTAGCTGCCTAGCACTGGGATAAGCTTGCTTTAGCTTGTCTGCTAATTATGCTGCCGCCCTCTGTGCTGAGTCACATCTGCTGAAAATTCTCTAAAAACAGACAGAAGAACCGGAGGGCTTGATGTACAGGTGGCAGTATCATCAAGTTATGTGAGAAGGCCAAAATAAAAGAAAGTTTGAGTATTTTCAAAAAGATGTAGGTACTTGACATGTTCAGGGCCTCATTTATGAAAATGTCCTTAGATTTATGCTTTAGCATAGCCTTAAGATCATTTCTATTGATGTAGCAGTGTCCATCCATCCATCCATCCATCCATCCATCCATCCATCTCCTTCTCCTTTTTAGAATCGTGGGGGGCTGGAGCCTATCCCAGCTATCATAGGGCACACCCTATGAAGCAGGGTACACCCTCGACATGTTGTATTGCAAATTTGAAACTGACGGTACCTGTCCTGTAATTTCTGCCTTAAATGTTGTGCCACAACAAATCAGGCTTTAGTCAGGGAAACCCACTGACCAAAAGCAAAAACATACTATTTTTAAAACAAAAGCAATGTGATAAATAGAGGAGCATGAGCCTAGGATAGACATATTATTTCATGGATTAAGTAATGGGTTGAGAAACAATGCAAAGCCAACACAGTTTGGGAGTGTGAGGTCAGGCAGAAACACAGAACTATGAAGTTAACCGCAGGCATCTCAAACTGCAATATCCCAGTGTGCTACTTAGCAATAAGATCATTACTATATAAATAAATACTGTCAGTGATTTTGTGCTACTTAAACTACGGGCCCTTGTCCTGACAGATATGTTCATTTACTATACCTTATATATTAATAAAATCAACAATGGCTATCTGTTGTTTATGTTGTGCCCATGTACATCACATCAGTATGTCAGTGAGCCATCATATACTACATCAGGTCCCTGAAACTGAAGCAACAAGCTGCCCCAGTAATGCATTGACCTAATTACTGATGTTTATGCAAATAATGTTTTAAATAAATCAGTCAACCAAAATGATGAATAGTTTAAAAAAAAGTGAAAAATACTCAGCACAGTTTCCAATATAAAATCCAATATAAAGGTCTTATTTTGCCCAACCAACAGTCCAATGCCCAGAGATATTAAAATGTACTTAAAACAAAAAGAAAGCAGTAAATTCTCACAATGGAGAGGCTGGAACCAGATAATGCATCAATACTGCAAATGTTAGAGTAGACAGGTGTGCTGTTCAAGCTCATTTGCAGAAACACAAAGAAATGGTGGTGATCTGTCAAAACAAACAGAAAACGTGTTTTGGGGTGATTAGCCAGCCCCATAATATAGGCTAATTAAGAATCCAGGCAGCAAGAATCTTTCAGAATAGGCTGCCCAACAAGCAATGAAATGAAATAATAAAAAAAAGTAGTATCATGTTGGTTAGAAAATTAAAAAAAAAAAATCTGTGAATTTCTGTGTCTGCAGATGGCAACAGATTTGCAACAAACTGCAATAGATTTGGGAATTAAATTTTATTTATAAGGTGCCAAATCACAGCAGTTGCCTCAATCTGCTTTCCATTCTTTTTTTCCATTTTTGGCCACAGCGGCTTTTATCTGTCATGGAGAGAGACAGGAAACAGAGGAAGACACATGGGCAAACTGGCAACAGGCTGGAACTCGAACCTGTGCCTCCCGCACCGCAACGTGGCATGTGCATGTGGTTTCCGGCTTCACCACTAAGCCACCCAGGCCCCTGAGACTGTGTTTGTAAGATTTGTAGGGATGAGAAGCAGGAAATTGGAGGTAATCCAGGCCTTTATGTCATTAAGACATTCCTGCAGTTTAACTAATTGGTGTGTGTCATCTGGCTTCATGGATAGATAAAGCTGGGTATCATCTGCATAGCAATGAAAGGGTATTCAATGCTTTCTAATAAATGTCCCCAATTTATCACAGTTAATTGCCATATTTTCATAGAAAGATTACATGTAATTGCTAACTTGACCACTTTCAGCTGAAAACTGATAGCAGACTGACTCCATCTCATTTCCATTTTATCACTGCAGACCTGTTCCCCGTCTTCGAAAACAGCAACTAAATCACAAGTTCATTGCACAGAGTTGCAATAATTTTGGTCATGCTTTGATCTCCAGCCACAGATTTCCCTTGTGTGACTGCAATATATTGTAAAGACTTTATAATAATGCCTTATTATTAACACAAACAATTTACAAATAGTGTATATGCATAGCACAGAGATTTTTTTTTCTCTTTTTTTCCATTTGTGTGGATGATGGCTATCATGACGGAGTCATACAAAAATTACTAAGAATACAGTGAAGATGGTGCTCACACTGGAGTTTGGAAACATCATTAATGCAGACAAAATTTGTACAGATTATATCTCTCCCTTGAACATCTCACTCTCACTCATTTTTGCGTGGATCATAAAATTTAATTGCACTTTCAATCAAACACACCCAATATTTTTATATGCAGAATAACAATGCATAAAACAGCAAAGATGGCTGCATAATGGTGTGTGAGTAGAGAGATGCAGACATGCAGAGCCAACTACGAGTGTGTGTGAAAGGGACCACAACTGCGTCTTTTAATTGACCTCTTCCATCATTACAGATTCTTGAATGAGCTGTCCACTCTTTATCGCTCTCTCTGTCTTTGTCTTTGCCATTTTCACCCTTGCTTTTCTTGATCGCTCTCACACTATATTCCAGATTCCCCCTTCTGGTCTTTTTTGGTCTAATATTGGTGTCCTTTCAGCTTGCACCCTTTCTCTCTCTCTCTTTCTCTCTTACACACACACACACACACACACACACACACACACACACACACACACACACACACACACACACACACACACACACACACACACAGACTGCAGACTGTCTCTGTCTCTGTTGGTTCAGTACAGGTCCTCTGATTTCCACTTGAACTGAAACATAATCGTCTTACATTACTCCCTGCTTGTTTTGGGGGCCACAACATAGATGCCTTAACTACTGATCTGCATACCTTTCACCTTTCATTTCTTGCATGTGTCTGCAGAAGGGGAAAAACAGCTTGCTCAGTCTGCTTGGAAGAAAGTGATCTTGCTTCTTTCAATGTTAAGAGTGTCACAAAACCTTTTTATCTAAGCACCTTTTCATTTTTATTTTCTGCTGCTGCATAGAAAAAGGTTGCTACAGTCTGAAACATTCCCGGAAAAACGGAACACATTACAATGAGATAGATGATCTCAGCTGACATGTTTTCAAAGAGCTGTGTTTTTAATGTTGAAAAAAAAAAACCACAGTCATCCTTATTATCAGTGATTTCTCAACCATCAAGGATCAGTGAGCTGCATAGAAGACTGACCTCAAAGTAGGATCAGAACCGTGCATGCTGTAATTAATAGGAAAACGATTCAACATGGAACGAGCAATTAACTGGCTTGAAAACAATATAGTCTGTAGGAAGAATGGAGGTCAGGGTTATAAATTAAGCATTTAGTAGAGTGCTAAGTAATGTTTTGACACACTTTTCATTAGTTTGAGAAGAGGCAGCTTTAGAGGCAACCTATTATGCCCAATCCATGTTTATTTTTTATTCTAAATTCTTACTTCTTACTCTAATTGAGTAGATTTACATGAGTCTCAGTTCAAAATAATCCTTATTTATCTTGTACTGGGCCCTGGAACAGCCCCTCAGTCCATCATTTGTATGAAACATTCCCTTTGAGCACCCTTCCCCCTCTCTTTAAGACAGCTTTCTTACGATAGGCTGCCCCTTATAAACAAAAGGTTTGAACAGCAGGTGGGTGGGGCTTCTGTACTGTAGAAGCCTGAGCATTTAGTTCATGGGTCCTTTTCTAATCAGCAATTTTTATGCATGCATAGCACAGGTTGATAAAAATAATTATGGCTCCATTCTATTTAGTGTTTCACAGCCGTTCCCTATCTTAAAGGAACACAGCCAAAGTTAATGTTACTAATTAATTAGTAATACTTGTGTTTACCTTGCAATTATATGCCAAAGAACTGCCTGATCTCATTATTTTAAACTCTGACCATGTTAAATATGATAACCCAGCATCTTAACAGTGTATATATTACAGAAAATAAGGAAATAAAAAAAAGTTGTACATAATACACACACGGTCTCGTTTAAGTTTGGACTGTTCAGTGAATGTGTCATAAGATTCTTTACAGAAATCTGACTTCCAATTACCTTCCAAGTGGAGAAGTTGATCCATTTGTAGTCCTAGATGAAAAGTGCAGGAATCACCAAAGTCATTGGGATTTCTGCTCTGGAGTCCTCAGATATCTGTGTCAAATTTTGTGGCAATCCATCCAGTAGTCAACCTGATATTTCACTCTGAGCTAAAGTATTAGATTCACAGACTGGTGGAGGGATCCACAGAGTGATATTGCTTTGCTGTCCCCGCGAGTTGTAGTGTGTCTAAAAATGGCAACCATGATTATCATCTAGCTGTATTCCTCAGCACGGTTTATCATGACAGGAGATGGATCCCCACCTGCTTATAATGAGAAAATCACTCATACAGAAAAGAGCAGGGGAGAGGTCTTTGTATGTTTCTGTGTGTGCATCTTTGTATCTGTTGGTGGGTGGCTGGCATGTATGTGTGTTTCTGGCGTGCAGATGAAACAGTGAATCCCTGGAAACCGGGACAGGGTCAAAGGAAAGGGGTGACACAGCACAACCCCTCTGGCTCTCTGCATGCATTCTGCCTACCTATCAGCCTTTAGCAGACCACCCCTGCCTCCTCTTATCTGGATGGAACTGATTTGGCCTTACACTACTCTCTATGGGTGGCTTGTATGTATGGGATTTTTTTTTCCTCACCACAGCTGCTAGGTTCCAAGAAGAAACAGATGTGCCCATTTTGTTATTCTCTCAACTAGGGTCCTCTATATATATTTGGTGTCTTTTTCCACTGAATGGGGTGCAGCTTTTACTTTTCTTCCACTCACTGTGTTTAGAGGAGACTCACAGCTCCTGGACACGCTGGCCTTTTTCACATGGACTCCTTAATCTCCTTGGCTCCCTGTCAGTCAGACCGACAAGCGTGACGCACCCGTTCTCTCCTCCCTTTTCTCCCCTCTCTCTCTCTCTCTCTCTCTCTCTCTCTCTCGCTCTCTCCCGCTCAGCCGTTTCTGTCCCCTCAAAAACCCCAAGCGTTTTTCCATCCATCTCAAAAATCTCTCTCTGCATCTGTGAGAAACACACAGCACTTTGGTACCAGCATGTCCTTCTCTTTCTCGCATGACATAACACTTGCTCGCTCATCTGCACCTCGCCTAGAGTCTGAACTCTTAACTGAGAAAATAAACAGAAAGGTTTGAGCATCAATTTAGTGGCTGAAGGTCACCTCTGTTTTTGAGCGATAAAAAGGCTTAGGCTATTTTGACAGCTGGCAAGCTTTCACCTGTTCCCATGCTTTCCCTTGGGCTTGAGGCAGATGCACAGATGAAAATCAGTTGAAGCAGGGATAGTTTTTTTTTCTGCTTCTTCTTCTTCTTTTGTAGACTTTGTCAGTGTTAACACTGAAAGAGACTGAAAGTTTGCACTGTTGTTCACAAGCTGCCTACATTTCAACATCTGCGCACTGCATCTGTTCCCATTGTGTCTTTTTGTTTCCATTTCATTTGTCATTCAGTTTTTTTTAATCATGCATGCTTATTCGGTGTCTTTTTTTTTGTCTGTCTTTTGATTTACTCCGTAATTTATGTGTTCAATTTGTTTTCAGTTGATTTTATTGGAGGATTTGACCCATTCCCACTCTACCATGTCAATGAGAAATCATCTCATCTCCTCTTAAAGCCCATGTACCCGTAAGTACGAGTGTGCTCTCATCCCATTACATGTGTATTTGTCTCTGTGTCTTTGAAGCATATTTGTGTGACCTTTCACGTTATTGTTGTTGCAATTTGTGATGGTGAAACCATTTGTTACATGCGTGTCAGGTACACCCCCTTAAACTCTTTATTAGTCAGAGCAAGACAAAATAATCACAACTTCCATGTTCATCGCAGAGTTTAGTGTCAGCGTCACTAGGTTACAGCACAGCATTGGCTAATAGAGATTACACTGAAGGGAGAGTTGCTTACTCAGTATTTGGAGATGTGAGTCATGTCTGGGGCATAAACTGCTGTCTGAAACATGCTACATCCTGTCAGATTGCTTTGGGGAATATTGAGGCCTTTTGTAGCACTCTGTGTGTGTGTGTGTGTGTGTGTGTGTGCGTGCCCACAGGCAGTTAATGGTGAAAGCACATAAAGAAAAACATATAAATATGTCTAAAATTGGATTAATCAATTAAGTTATGCAGTGAAATTAATAAAAATAAGTCTGGGAAGTGATGTAATAATTCTTTGCCAACATGAAATGAATATTTTATATGCGTCTTGACAGTTTAATCAACTCTGTCTCTAATAGNCCCCCAAACCTACTGAGAGTTACCTATTTATCCTTGAGAAATTCTTCTGTGTGTGTGTGTGTGTGTGTGTGAGAGAGACTGTGAATATAAATGTCTTTTTGCATTACTTGCTCAACAAGTACTAAAGCTTTGCCCTTTCTGTCTTTTTGTCCCCTCCAGGTCTACGTAAATAGGAGAACATCCAGCGGGGAGGTGATGCAGCAAATTCCTGCAGAGACAAAATGGTTGCTTTGACACAAACATCCCAGTGCGCTTCAGCGCGTGAGATGTTCCTCCCTTTCTTGATTTCAGTACTTTAAACATGTAATTTGCTGGTGTACTGCCCAGAAAAGCCAACATTTCTCTGTAAGGGTCCGTCGTGATGGGTTTAGGGAGCTGGGGAACTGCAGTGTAACAAAGCATGTATTTAGGGGTATTTGTGTATTTAGGAAAACATCAGTCATTTTGTTTGTGTTGACTTTTCTGCTGAGGTCTCACCGCTATAAACCTGCCCACAATGGGCTAATTACCCCCCCAGACTGTGACTGTATAGATCATGTACAGCTAATAAATACATTGTGGATGTAATCAGGGACTGCCCGTCATTGCCAGTCTCTGGCATTGTGTCTTAGAAGACTCAGTGATTTAGCATATTATTGCTGGTTTGGCTCAAATCTTAGCCGGAGTGCTGAATTACAGTGGAGCCTGTGGAATGAGCTATTGTGTGCTGTCTGTTTACTTTAGGCCAGGATGTGTGTGCATAAATACAGAAGCAGTACAGGAAGAGACGGGAGTGTAGAAGTAGAGGTAGAGGGTGGGGAGGGAACAAAAGCACCAAACCTACAGGGGCATCTGTCAAAAATAGAAAATGTAAATAATGAAAGTGGGAGGGTAAGAATTTTTTTTTTTTTTTTTTGGAGTTTGAAAATGTGAACTATCAAGAATGCAAAATAGCGTGAGCCTGCAAGAGGCATTCAAACACAAAGGATGGCATGCAAGTCTTAGTTTTATTTCTGGAGTCTTATTATTGTGACTATTTTCACCAACAACAAAGTCTGTGTTTCTGAAGTGTCAGGTGTTTGTGCTAGATGATATGCTGAAAGCTTTGTTTTCACATCAGTCCTCCTCTAACTACTGACAGATCTGGCAAGGGTGATCATTACACACACTCAAACAAAGGTTACATAGCATATTTTTAACTTGAACAAAACAATAGAAGTTGATTCATTGTTCATATTGCGCACAGCAGTGCTGAGATGCTTGGGTATGGTCTTCAGTGTAGAAGTAGCATGACCTATACCTGAATAGATCAGAATGTTTTCTCCTGTCACTTCAGCAGTTTAAATGATCAGTATTAATAGTTGCAGTTGTGATTGTTTGATAGCATGTTGTATTTTTTTCTTTTAAACACAATTTGTATTGTAATTATGTGCATAACATATTAAGTAATAAGTAAATAGCAAAACCTTTGTCTTTATCTGGCTTTATATGAGCTGGTTAATTGGTAACTTCAAGTTTGAACTGAGTTTTGCCATACTTGGATTTCTTTTATTCTGACCCAGAGACATGACAACCTTTTCTAGGCAAATGAAAAAGTTCTCCCAGACTGATTGGTAGCGCTTCTTTTGTTCATGTTAGCATCATCAGGAGTAAGTCAGATATTCAGTCAGAGGTTCTCGCGCCTTACTGTTTGTGTGGATCACTACTGCCCTCTGGTGTTCAAAGTGTCCATGTGCAAATTTCAAGGCTACTGAGTTTCTGCTGCATGCCTGATCTTCCATAAATCTCCATGTGTTTTTCAGCACTCCCTGGCCAGGATTTGTTTCTTACTCTGTGTTTTCATAGTGGTATTGCCTACGTCATGTACATTGGGATTTGCTCAATTTGACAGTAATTACATTGTGTTGTTTGGTTGCAATAGTTCTTGGCTAATAGTCTGAAACTGGCCACTTAGCTTGTTTTCTGGGGAAGCTTTATTTTTAGTTGTTTCTGTTTTCAGCACCTTCAACTATTGAGTGTGTGTGAGATTCCTCTGTGATCTTAGATGTTCTCTACTGCCAGATAGTTTTCAAACTATTGTGATTCTGAAAATGATCTGAATACCGTTTTGGTTCAGTAGATCAACTCGTGTCTGAGAGATGCAATAATTTTTGTCATCATTATCTTTATAATTTAAAGTTTACTGACTCCTGGGAAGCCAACTAGTGTGTGGGTTAGTAAAAACACAAAGCACCTCATATTGTAACATAATCAGTATTGGTAGGAAAATTCTACTAAAATCTTAATGTAAAAACAGGTCTTCCTCTCAGTGCAATACAACCTTTTTCTTAAACTTGGTGACTGGTATTAGTTGAAACCTATTATGGTTGTGTACATTTCCACTGAAAAGAGTCTCTCTCTGCAGATACTTTTTGCTTTTATAGAAAGTGGAAATTATTTTTTTCTCTCCTGTTTTGCGTCCTGTGTTCCTCCAACCTGATGTGACCTAATTGTGTATTCCTATTTATCCATCACTGTGCTTCGTGCTCATGTAAATATGTGTTTGTTAATAAAAGAATGTGCTCTTTTGATGATCCGGTGTGTCATTTCGTAGGTAATTTTTGTTTGTTTAACCATATGATGACAGCTTGAAATATTTATTATAGAAAATTATTTTTTAACTCTGACAAAATAAGCAATCAGCACTCTTTATTCTTTTCAGTACAATAGAAATTGAGGCCAGTGAAAATCTTAAGGCCACTCATGCAACACCTGTATAGGTGGCTCTTCACTACAGCTTTAGGACATAAAAGCACGAACACTGCCTCTGATGACAGCTCTGCAGATGGGGCAGTGACGTAGGCTGGCAGCACAATCACCACAAACCACCAGATGACCACAGGGGATGAAGACAATGGACACAAGCTTGTCCATGCACACTTTACAGGTCCTCTCCTCCTGCAGCTGCCTTAGCAGCTCCTCCGGACTGGGGTCCTTAACTGCTGGGAGAAGATAGATAGATAGATAGATAGATAGATAGATAGATAGATAGATAGATAGATAGATAGATAGATAGATAGATAGATAGATAGATAGATAGATAGAT
>JASGAU010344622.1:0-15000 GCA_030220045.1 Australoheros facetus
TTATAAGCTTTTTTTTTTTTTTTTACTGTAATTTACAACCCAGGGAGTGTTGTTGCCTTTAATGACTCATTCACACTAGAGTAAAAATAGGATGGCAACCTCCTTGGAACTAGGAAAAACTGGCATTATCCACTAAATGTTTTGCTGTCAGAGAAAATTGACTGTCTAAGTGCTGCTCCTGTCATAGCACAGAGCGGGCACACTTTGCTCCTCCCCTTCCTATTATATTTTACTTGGGGAAAAAAGGAATTTGCTTTAAATGTTTTATAACGTTGTGGAGTGATAATTTCGTACAGCTTGTTTATTTAAGAAAAAATGTAGAAAATTAGTGAATGGAGGGATATTTTTTAATTACATTTTGTATTATACTTTCTGAAAAAGTTTTAATTTGTACTTGAGTGATCATTTTGTGCACTTTATTTAAGAAAAAAAATCCAGACATCACAATGTATGGGGAAAATTGTTTTTTTTTACTGTTCTAATGTTTCAGAACAAAAACTTTTATTTTGATAATGTATTTTCTATTAACCTATAAACTTTGCCCAATTCTATCCTGGGCTTTAACTAATTAATGAGCCAAAGGAAAAAAATCACAAAATACTTAAACATCATGAAAATTCTTCATAATTATTAGAAGGTATCGGTATCAGTATTGGTGATACTGGCCCTGTATTTACTTGGTATCGGATTGATACCATGCAGTATCGCACACCACTAAAATGTATCGCTCCCGGTCAAAAACAACTAATCAGAGCCAGGAGACTCTTAGCACTGTCAATCACTCCTCGTGTACGTGCCACTCATTGTACCAATGGCAGAGAAACAACTTACTTATCTGCCGTCATTGGTGGTCATGCTAACTATCCAGAATTTTTTTTAGCTCGGGACTAATGTTAATGCTAATTAGTAAGCTAATGCTAACCACTAGATGCCCCTCCTGCTTGTTAATTGAGTGACGGGGCATACCTATGTAACCAGAAAGCACCTCTGAAGCCTAGGCAGTAATCGCAGTCTTTGTGGACATGTAGTTACATTTCTCAAGGTGCATGTCAGGTTAGGTTTAGAGAGGATTTTCGGTTATGTATGTAGAGCCAACGCAGAACTCGAAATCAGGCCTTATTAGTTTGATAAAGTGATAATTTTTGCATATAATTATATCATGCATTTAATGTGTCCCAGGGTGCCGTTTCCTTCCAATAATGGGTTTGCAGAAATCACGTAAAAAGCATACACAACCAAAACATAATCCAGATGTTTTAACAATCAGCTGCTAAAAGCATTTCCTATGAATATCAGCCACCATGTTGTAAGCATAAACTATCACATTTTTAATGCAACAACAGAAAATGACATGATCATGCTGGGAACTGTAGTTTTTTCTTGAAGGTTCTTTTTTCTTGAATAGCTCTGCTAGTGCTGAAAACTAATGTTTGACTATGGCTTTCTGAATACAAGTAGGGCTGCAACTATCGACTATTTTAGTAATCAAGTATTCTATTGATTACTCCATCAATTAATCAAGTAATCGAATGAGAAATAATTTCAGGCACCAAACGATCACTAGTGCTAATGGCAGCCCCCCGCTAGCAAACTGTGGTTATAGCAATCTGTTCTGGTGGCTACAGCTGAAGTAAAGCCAAATAACAGCTGACATTCTTTGCACAACAAGCGCTGCGCACACACAAACACACACACACTCACAGCACAGAGCAGTGAGGGCGTGGAAAAACTTGTCAGCCATGATCCACTCGTGTTAAAGGGTTGTTTTTTCCAAATGATGGAAATCGGTCGCAACTTTAATGCCGCTAATGTGGATGAAATGCTCCGCTTACACAGTCACCTGAGCTGCGGAGTTAAAACGAAACATCAAAGCAACAAATTTGTGTCGAGGATTTTTAATAATCGAATTGAGTTACTCTTGGAATCGCTGCAGCCCTAAAACTTGCATTAAATTTTCAGTTTGTGTATCAAAATACACGAAGGTTGGTATTTACCTTTCATGCTGGGATTTTTTTTTTTTTTGTTGAATTGGAAACCTGAAATTTTCATTTGATCTTCATGAATGAAACTGTCCATGCTCTGTGGTAGATTGCAAATTGCAGTGAAATGATACAGGCACAAGCGGCGATAATAGCAGCGACCTAGCTGGGTCGGAGTCCGCGGGAGAAGGCAGAGGAGCCAATCTTTTTTGGATATTACGATTACGTTTTGCATCCAATAAAAGCAAGGATGTTAACAAATAAATTGGACAGTACTCTGGCAATTTGGTGATATTTCCACAGTTGTGGCCTTGACTGGTCTTGAAATAAAATCCAGAGTCCTCAATGTCCAAGACTGAGACAAGACTGAATACAAATGCGGTCGAGTCCATGACAAGACCGAGACCATCAAAAAGGGGTCTCGATACCAAGACCGGTCTTGAATACTGCAACACTAGAGCCAGATAAACAATGAACAGTGAACATCAACTTGCGATGACATCAGCACCCATGTGACACAGGAAATGTGGGTATAAAATCTCAAAATCTATAAAAACAAGGACTGTTGTTCAGAATGTAGTGGCTGACACATTTGTCTAACAAGCGAAAGATCCTTGGTTCAGTCCTGGGAGAAGACACAAATCCTTTGGGGGTTGCGTCAGGAAGGGCATCCAGAATAAAAATCTACCAAATCAAACCTGAAGCGCTACCTGCTGTGGTGACCCCTTATGAACAAGGGAGCAACTGAAAGTAGCTCTATGTTGTGGATGAGTATACAATGCACCCCCCTCCCAAAAACAAAAAAACAAAACAAAACAAAAAAAACAGAACAACCTGCAATTGCTTGCTAGTAAATTCAACATTTCTGTTCTCAGTTGTCACAGTTTTAATTTACCACAGAACAATATGGCCCTTATCTTTTGAGGGCGCAGCTGACAGAAACTCTCTCTCCACAAGAGATGAGGTTCAAATGGACTACTGGACAGCCCACTGGGACCACAAAAGATAAAATACAGTTGAACCACAATGGAGTACACAACTACAAATCCCCAAGGCTGCAGTATCACTCACACTTCTATTGCATTACCCCTCATTACAAAAACACCACCTCAGGGCAAAACTAGAAGATACACATTGTAAACTTTATCTGTGCCCACATCTTATATAATAGTTTGCATTAACTAGCCCTCTGGTGGCAATAGGTTGATTTATTGCTGCTGTGAGGCTTAAAAAAAATCACAAATAAAGCTTGGTGTGTCTAATTTTACTGTCACCCTTCAAAGCTGGGAGGAGAAAGGGAGGTCATTACTGGGTGACGGTGAGGCGTTGGTTAATCTGTGAATAATGTCAAGGGTGAGGGTGGAGTGATGTGTGAGGGTGGGGTATTTAGGTGGAGAGATGCTTAGATTGTGTTGTCTGGCAGCTCATCTATATTTTATGCTGCCACTCAGACAAATGAAACAGGAGCCACCCGGAACAAGGGGGGACCCTCTGACACTTCAAAGGGAAGTCCTATGGGTGGTTTCTTATTGAAGCTAGGCCCATACCAACCCAGACCCACATACATAACCCCCCAACCCATGCTGGGAAGCTGCTGGAGCCTCATTAACCCTTAAACAGGCTTGTGAGGGGTGCGACGTTCAGAGGACTAATTACATCTCCAACAGACTGAGAGAAATACTCCTGCCCTGACACACAAACACAAACACACACCACTTAGTGCTGGTGGAGTTTATGATAGCAGAGATAGCGGTGGTAGATGCTCAAGAGTGTATGCCCTAAATGAAAACCCTGATCCACTGTTTTTTTTTTATTTTTTTGTTATGATTAGCAGTTTCAGTGCCTTGCTCCCCATCCCCCTTTATACCCCAACTCTGCTGTCATACAATAGCATTATTTCATGATTAGTGAAATCTGACAGTGATAATGAGGAGAACGGAAAGATGAAAGGGGAGGAAAGAGAAGGGACACAGGATGAGAGAAAAAGAGGCACATATCAAAGAAGGGACTAATTGAGGTAACACAGCAAGCCAAATCCACATCCCGATTTGCATAAAACAGTGCAGCTTCATTTGGCCATCTCTAACGACGCTAATGTCTTAACAAATTAATTTTGCTAATTAGGCACGCCCAGTGGAGCTCACCAGCAGATTAAGCAGATTAAACAAACAGATGCTGATTACCCCTGGGCGGGCTGAAAGGTGCTTTTCTCTGGGTATTATCGCCATGTTTCCTTGTGATTTCTGCAGCACCTCACTCAATAATACAGGTTCATACACCATGACATGTATGATACGGCAGTCCTCTATAGGAATGAGAAATGAGGAGTGTGTTCAGACCAAGTATTCTGCATCAGCTGTCATGTATTGCACACCTCTGGAATTAAAAAAAAAAAAATCTTCATGCATCACAGAGTAGCTAAAATATATACAAAATAACTGAATCCAATAAGATTCCTCCTGTAGGGAGATATAAGTGTGGATGTTGAACCATTTTTTTTAACATAAATATTTAATTTAAAGTAAGGCAAAAGTACTCGGTGGAGAAAGAATGTGTGTGAGAGAGAGCAAGGGAGAGAGATTTTGAAAACAATACTGGTGCAGTCATCTCTGCTCTCTGTTTAACTGGATGTATTGGACAATAATCTAAAACACAAGTCCTGTTGAACAGATTATGCAAACCCCGCTTTGTTCTCATTGAAATGCGTTCCAGTTTCTTCCCATTGACACAAATTTAAATTTGACATCTTCATTGCATGTATTTTTTTTATTTAATTTATTTTTGGCACTTGTTTACCAAACAAATTTCTCTTCTAATCATTTCCAATGTTTTCCAGAATGCCTCCTGCTAAAACGTGTGAATTTGTTACAGTGTTTATGAAGAGATGGGATGACCAGGAATGTCGCAAAACTAATGGGAGAAATATCACCCCCCCCTTTTCTTATAGACCTCATAGTACCATGTCACCCCAATAGAGCACTTTGCTTTCAGACTGCTGGCTTACTTGTGGTTCCTAGGATACTTAAGAGTAGAATGGGAGGCGGAGTCTTCAGCTTTCAGGCTCCTCTTCTGTGGAACCAGCTCTCAGTTTGGATTTGGGAAACAGACACCCTTTCTATTTTTAAGATTAGGCTTAAAACTTTCCTGTTTGATGATGCTTATAGTTAGGGCTGGGATGGTTCAGGTGACCCTGAACCATCCCTTAGTTATGCTGCAATAGGCCTAGGTTGCTGGGGGGTTCCCATGATGTACTGAGTGTTTCTTTTCATTCACCTTTTTTTACTCTGTTAGTACCCCACTAGTTATCATTATTAATCTCTGCCTGTCTTTTCACAGTGTGTCTTTTGTCCTGTCTCTCACCCCTCACCCCCCAACTGCTCATGGCAGATGATTGCTCCTCCCTGAGCCAGGGTCTGCTGGAAGTTCCTTCCTGTTAAAAGGGAGTTTTTCCTTCCCACTGTCGCCAAGTGCTTGCTCATAGGGGGTTGTTTCGATTGTTGAGTTTTCTCTGTAATTACTGTATGGTATTTACCTTATAATATAAAGAGTCTTGAGGCAACAGTTGTTGTCAGTTGGTGCTATATAAATAAAATTGAATTGTATTGAGTGTGAGGTAGTCTGCACTGATGAGTGCAACAAGTCTGTGACACATCTGTTTACAATAGCAGACTCAGCTCAGCTGGTTGTATGCTGGTTATATTCTTATATAAAAACAAGGTTGCTGAGTGCCTATGTTATTGTGCAGTTACATCAGTATCCTTCAGCAACCATGTAACTATTTGTGGAACAAATTCTGAATTTCTGTTTATGTTCTGACTGGACTGAATGCAAGTAGTGAATGTGAATTTCGTTGTATGTAGACAACAACAGATTTGCAACAGACAGCAATGGATTTAGGTTTTCCCTGATTTGTTAATTGCAGTTGATTACTGTATTATCGCAAATAGATTGCATGTAATTACCTACTTGATCCCATTCAGCGGCACACTGATAGCAAACTGGCTCTGTATTATTGCCGTTTTTATATTGTCCTCACCCCACTAGGCATGCAGGTGGCAACCTTTCAACATTGTGAACACGATAACTCGAGAACAATGCCACCTAGGATGTTCAAATTCATACCATAGATGCATCTACTAAAAAATCTTGAATGAGTTCAAATTTTGGTTCAGAGGTCATGCTTTCTCAAAATTTTGTGAACGTGGTATCCCAAGAACGATGTGAGGTAGGATGTTCACTTTCACACCATACATGCATCTACAAAAAATCTCGGCGACCTTGACCTCAAGGTAAAGGTCAAAGGTCAAGTTTTCTGAAAATCTTGTGAACATGATAACTGGAGATGAAAGATGTCAACTATGATTTTCAAATTAAGGCTCATATGCACCCGATTAAGCTCTACGGAGACCTGGTAATTATGACCTCTATATCTTGTTCTTCCACGGGATTTGTGCCACCTAAAGATTCTGTGGCCAGTAGACTGAGAGGTAGCACTGCTGACAGTATTTTTGTTATTGAAGACAGCAACCGATTTCGGGTGGTTGCAGACTTGTCTTGCTTAGGAGAATTGGAGTTGTGGTTTCTATACAGTTAGTTTGTTATTCCATCCATCCACAGTATAGTAGGTCAGATAACTAATCTCCTCTACCTTTCTTCCAAATTTCCATCCATCCATCCATCCATCCATCCATCCATCCATCCATCCATCCATCCATCCATCCATCCATCCATCCATCCATCCTCTACTTATCCACTTCACGGTGACTTGGGGTTGGAGCCTGTCCCAGCTGTCACAGGGTGAAAGGCAGTGTACACCCTTGACAGGTTGCCAGTCTATTGCTGTGCTTTTGTATATTAAAACTGGAAATCATATTCTTAGACTTTCATTTTGTGATACATGTACATACAAATGTTATCATGTTTTCACCTCACCAGTGTATATTCAGCACCCCTAAGCATCCCTAAGTCTTGTACATTTTCTCTTTTAGATATAGTACACATAAAACTGAGAGACATGGTCAGGTTCTTGACAAAAAAAGGAAAAAAGATTTAAAACACGGACAGAGCGTGTCTGGCTCCAATCCACAGTTATTAATTCTCAACAGTCTCAGTGCAACAAACACATTCAACAAAACTGAACTCTGTGTGTTTGCCCCTTTGCCTCTAACTGTCAAAACAACACACTTTACCTTCACCAGCATATTTTTGCTCAGTGGCAGCCTGAGAGGAATGAAGTGCAGCTCTGAGTTAAAAAAAAAAAAACTAAAAAGAAAAAAAAAAAATCTCCATCACACAACAAATCTTATATCATTTTTTAAGAATTTGAGCATAACATGTTCAGCATGATGATTTCTGAACAACTGAGGGATTGTTATCTCTGCTGTCTTTCCTCCAAGTTTTAATCCTCACCCTCATTGCTAGGCCCCAGCTCAAGTATCCCTGCACCAGTCCCCTGGTGGTGTGTTGTGTGACAGCTGCTGTCCTCTTTGGCAGTGGTGAAATGAATAGATTATGAGCAGTAATTAGGTATACAGCAAAATCAATGCGCTCTGGGGCAAAACCTGGGGGTGGGGTAGGAGTAGGGGTAGGGCAGTAGGGTGCGTGAGGGACAGAGAGGGAGAGGGGAAGGAGTAGCAGGGGGTGTCAGGAAGAAGCCATAGAGGGGTAGAGAAAGGAGGGGTGGGGCTTGCAAACTAAGAGGGGCCCATCATACCATTGGCTTCTCTACTGCTCACAGAAGGTTTGTCAAAGGATATATGTTATCAATTTTGGCCATATTGGTAACATTGTGGTCATCAGGCTGATTGGCAAGGTCTTTGTATACGATAAAATAGATAAAAGGAATTCAGATGTAAGGAAAAGGAGCAGCCGCTTGATAATACAGTTAATTATCAAGAAGAGGAAACAAGGATGAATGATAAAATGAATACACAAACATACATGGGATGTTGCGACACCATGCAAAGAAAAAGCCATGACAGAAGGAGACATTTTTTTCAAATGTTAAAACAAGAGCAAGATTAAAAATGTCATGGATCAATATATGGATCCTGAAGTATATCTGGATCTGTATGAGTTTGTGATATTCTCTTGAGAACATCATAACAGTATCCTCTAATGTTTCCTTTTTCAATTTGACACGTATTTGTGAAGATATGGCCTAATTATCCAGTTTTGACATATCTTGTGATGATGTAGAATCATCCCCAAAATTCCTGGATCAAGATGTGGCTCCAGATTGACTCAAATGTTAATCAATTAGTTAATTGGTTAATCTCTTGTGCTTTGACTGCTGGGATAGGCTCTACCTGACCATGACCCTGAGTTGGATAAGTGGAAGAAAATGAATGGATGGATGGAACATCAATGCAACTAACAATTAGACAAACAGACTAATCAAATAACCTCCTTGGCCAAAGTAACAAAATATCAACTGCCCTTCAAAATGATAGTATATCAGTTTTAATGCAAGCAATCTACTTTTTAATTTATAAACTCTAGCAAAAATGTTCAAACTCACAAAACAATATAGTCACACTTGCAGTCATTTTGGTCTTTAACTAGGGAAACCCTGAATTAAAGGCCTTTTCTTTTAAACAGCTTGCACACCCAACAATTTTTAAGCAGTGCAACTACCAGCCCAATTAAGGCTTTAACATGGTTTGTAAGCCTGTTCAGACTCTACCAAAAATCCAGTACCAGCTAACTTCATAACTAAAACTGGACTTACGCTCCATATAATAGTGTTGCCTGTAAAATCAGAATTTTTTTTTTGGATGTTAAGGGTGGAGTGCTATAAAATATCAAAAATGACTTTGTTTAGTCAGCTACAGTATCATCACTAAGAGAAACATGACCAAAACTACACAAATGCAAATTATAATAACCTGGAAATGCTTCAGTGATTTCTTGATATAGACTTTAAAAATCCGAGGGCTAGGATATAACAAGTCTTCTTGTGCATGTTTACTTAGAGCTTGTCATCATTAGTGAAATAAAAACTTTAAAGCTGGGTGTTCTTAAAGAAACAACAAATGAAAAGGAACATGTTGAGCAAAGGAAAAGACTGGAATAAGAAAGAGGTGGTGGAGTAGGATGGTGTTATACCCACCCCAAACCCTGAATATGTCCTCCAGTAATGGATCTTACCCCTTTTTTTAGTGGCAGATTGCTGAATGACCTGCCTGTGATCTCCTCCATAATTAACATGTGCTTGTTAGTCAAGGTTGGTTGGAAACTCTGCGACCCATACACAGGCGCACATACATACCATACCAGAATAAAACTCTGCTTCTCAGAGGCGAATGAGGCAGGCACTGTGAGTTATAAGCACCAAGCAAAAGAATAACAGCCACAAAGGCTCAGTTTACAAGGTAATCACAGCTTGTCAATCACTTTTAAGCACATTATCTTACGTGTTAATTTCTGCAATCTCTTTCATTTTCTTTGAGTTCAAATAACACTTATCAGCATCACTGCCAAGGGTATGTCTGATCAAATTTGCTCTGAAAATGACTCCAGACCACTTTAATAGGGTCATGAATATGAAGTGCTGAAAGCGCATGTGTGGTATTTGTCCAATCTCTCCCAACCTCATTTGGACATAATGAAGACATGCCCCTACTTCTGATTATCCCCTCAATTTCCCAGGGCTCTTGACCTCTCAGTGAGAAGATAAATAGAATCTCTTTAACCTATCAGGATAACTGATGAGAATCACTGTGTATATAAGCTGAGTTATGCCAATTTATTCACCACTAGAAAATCCAGGAGTGTTTTATCATGATTACCACATTATCAAGTGTCTCTGTAGTTAGGAGCTTTTTTTTTTAATGTGAGTTGAATGATTATTGGCTTGGCTCATTATAGAATCCAATACTTAGCATTTTTATGATTTTATATATTTTATATATATAGTACCAGTCAAAAGTTTGGACACACTTACCCTTTCACATGAATGGGTGAGTGAGTCCAAACTTTTGACTAGGACTCCATAAAGTTTAACTGATTCATGCTAAAATTAATTGATTAAAAATGCTGGCTACTTTGACTTAGGAAAAGTTGCATTCCTAAAAGTAGCCTGCCAGTGGTTTGTGAGGACACATTTAAAAACCTTGAGTTTAACATTTTGTTTGTCGCCACCTTGGTTTGTTGGAGCAGAAAGGTGCCATATTTAGATGATGGGGTTGAGTGCTAGGTTATCAGTTAATGCTAGCAACCTTAGATAGCAAGGTGCATAGACTACAGAGGTGCATTACAGCGAGTGAGACAGCTCCTATTTAGTCCGAAGGAAGTGACAGCCTCCAGGGGAAAATGAAGGCCAAATGAAAAATTAAGCCAATGTGTCAAAAAAACTACACTTCCTTTAGTGGCCAATAGTGGCAAGTTCCAAAAGTGAGTCAGTCCCCATAGACTTTCATGATTAAATGCCTAATGTTGCAGCTTTAAAAAGCATGTTTGCAGACTAGTTGGGGGTGGAGGTTTATAACTGATCCATCTGGGACATGGACTCCTGCTTTGACTGACAGTAGTCCCGACACAGGCAGGTGGAACATCTGCTAGGTCTCACCTCCGCTAATTGGAGTCACTAAACTACATCTGTAGTGTTAACCAAAATTATGGCTTTCACAGTCATCCAAACCATCCCAGAGGTTTGTGCTTCAGTTTTGGTGAGTGAAAATTTACTGTTTTAATGGCCTTTTGCTAGCACTGATTAGCAGATTATCTGCGGCGCCCTTTAGGGGTCACCACAGTGGATGTTCTGTTCCATCTCACCCTGACCCTAATGTCTTCTTCTGTCACACCAACCCTCTGTACATCCTCCTTTACTACATGCATGAACCTCCTCTGTGGTCTTCCTCTTTTCCTTCTGTTGCGCACACACTCACACACAGCTCCATATCCACTATCTCCCATCTGTACAAGTCCAAACTGCTAATAAAGATGCTTCTAAAAGCTACTGGATGATGGAGTGTATTTAGCTTTTCACAGGACAGCAGAGTCTTATGAAAACTTTCTTTTTCACATTACTCTATCTATCTATCTATCTATCTATCTATCTATCTATCTATCTATCTATCTATCTATCTATCTATCTATCTATCTATCTATCTATCTATCTATCTATCTATATGTACATTGTTCTATTTTATTTTTTTACTCTTCAAAGGTGTGCTGTCATGAAAATCAATTTTCTTGTGACATCATGTTCAGCGTGAATCATGAATATGCTAAAATAATTCACTTTGTTGCAGTGATATAAAGTTAACTGCTGTATGATGAGGTCATAGTGATTATTCATGTTGCAGTAGCATAAATAAATTAATTTTACTTATGCACAATCTGTATTGGTATCTGCCCTGAAACAATTGAAACAATTGGTCGACCTCTACTTTCAAACCTTAGCTTGCTTTAAATAATACACCTTCCTCCTGAAAAAGCATAGATAAAAGAGTAAATGTTGCCATGGGTCAGAAAGAGGAAAACAAGAGGGAACAAACAGAGAAAAGGAAGGAAAAGTGTTAACATCCATGTGTGGTTCTGCAGCCACAAGCACAATTGTACTGTATGCATGTTTATATGCATGTGCATGGGGGGGGGGGCGGGGTGTGTGCCTGCTGTCTGGTTATGTAGAGGTGTCTAGTCAGTGTGTGAGTGTGTGCGTGAACGCGCGCGTCTGTGTGTGTGTGTGTGCATTTGCTCTCAGAACATCTCAGTGACATCAAAGCACTGTGCAAACTGAGCCCCTGGCAGCTCTTTAGAATCCCATCTCCCCTCTCTGTTTAAAGCAGGCTAGAGAGAAAAGACCCAAACTAATAAAAGAGGTGTTATTCAAAAGAGGAATAGACTGCTCAAATGTGTGTCATGTTTGTGTGTGCGCATGGCTCAGAGAGGCAGAGAGAGGAGGAAGAAATATATGTAAAAGAGAGGGAAATGGGTGAAAGAAGACAGAAGGATAATAGAGATAGATAGCAAAAGTGAGGGTGATAGAGAGGAAAAAATAGAGGGCACAGGGAACAAATAGAGGAAAAAACAAAAAAGAAAGGAAGTCAGTGTTTCCCCAAAGCCTAGCTCTTTTTGCACCGCTCTTCATAACTCATTTCTCCTTGTGATGCTGACACAAAAGGTGAAGTGACTGTTTGTATAATCAAACAAAGCCCATGCCCGAAATTGTACATTTTATCATCTTTGTTCGTGCCAAAGGTTGTGCTGTGAGCTGGAAGCGATGATTTCATGCTTACAGAGAGAATAAAGAGAAGTAAGACAAGAAAATGTTTGAATGTGAATTTATTTTCACATAATTTAGTGTAATTTTTTAGGATTATAATCCAAAATATGAAGTGCATTCCTCCACTGAGTGCAGTATTGGCAGTTCCAGTTTGTTGTCATGTCTTCATCATTTAACCCTTCTTTTAATGGCTGCCAATCATTTGCATAAACTCGCATGAGTTTCCTGAAGAAAAAAAAAATGAGCTGAGCATGTTCTCTTTTCTCCTTTTAGCAGCCCTCTGACTTTAGAGGCGGTGAGCGAGAAATCGAAAGCTCGAGACAGAGGATGGAGTGCAGAGGGAGGAAAGCCCATTTCAATTGATGTTGTAAAATAAAATACTTTGTAAAAGGGAAATAAATGCTGCAGTGAGTGGAAGATTCATGCGCTCAAATAAACTGGGGCTTTTGAATTTTTAATTAGAGCAGTCCTAATTATGGCCATCAGACGGCACTTCTAAACACACTCACTGCACTTTCTCCCCATTGCTCTTTTCCCCCAGCCTCTCCAGTTTGGCTCTGGACGAGGCCTCAGTCCGGGTGTATTTTTCCATGCCATTAATATTTGATGAAAATGGGCCAGGCTGCATCAGCTGCTCATCGCCACTAAGAACATGGCCTCCATTATGAGCCCCGTGCTTCCTCTCAGCCGTGTACATTAGCAAGATGACAGAACGCAACAGCATGCACAGACGGATGTGAGGTGCGGATGCGTGTACACACACGTGTTAAAATATTGGTTGTGTGTGTGTGAGTGTGTGCGTGCGAGTGCGGGCTCGTCAGCCATCCCTGTCGATTGATGCTATTAGATGTTGAGAAACAGTTGGGTGTGAGCTATAATTGAGCTGACACTAATAATGAAAGCAGATACTGTCTGGAAGCCCTTGGCAATATGCTAAAGATATTGATGCCCGTAATAATTCAGGGGCTCGACAGAGTGAAGGAGAATTTTTTTTTTTCTCTTTTAGATCTTGTGCAGGAAGCAGGGAAATAAGATTTAAAATGGTCCTAAAATGCACTGAAGATCCATCTTTTCCAAGTTTTTTTTTTCCGCTCTGGTATTTAGTCACTATGAATCACTGGCAAATGCACAAGGAAGTTTAGGGAGTATAGACTACAGCGTGATGGAGTTTGTAAGTATTTTGTTTTTTATTGAAGCTGTATTATATCATAGTTAGCTGGATATGGTCATTTTTGGATTTTTAAGGCCTGGCAGTTGGCCTTGACACACACACACACACACACACACACACACACACACACACACACACGTGTGCACACATGCATGCACACTTTGTTTCCATGTATCACTCACTAGGAAATGTAGGAAGCCAATATTAGGGATTGTAAGTTTGTGTTGAGCTTTAGTCAAGGACCTCCATAATGACCAACTCAACCTTGTGACTCCTGTCTGAGAGCCAGGTCCCTGGGGGTGATATGAGTGTACGTGTGTGTGTGTGTGTGTGTGTGTGTGTGTGTGTGTGTGTGTGTGTGAGAGAGAGAGGGGGGCTATAATCTAAAAAATAATCACTCTTAAAAAATGTAAAATGGCCAGTGGATGAAAGGAGCAGGGTTAGAAATGATAGAGTTATAGGTTTGACATGTTTTTGACATGACATATTGATGCATTAACATTAGTGTCTATATCTATAAAAATAATGGATAAGAAGAAAACAGCTGTTTGATGGTCCCATAGTTTAAATGATGATTACACCACAGATCACAGAATCCACAGCTTGCCTTTTCTTCTCACAACTTTTCAGGACTTTTCATTTAAATTATTCATAAGGCCAGAATAAGCCACAGCACATGCACTTTGGTCAAACCATGAATGCTACTAAAACATGAAGCGAATGATTGGCAAGTTCCATTTGATGGGACTAAAATGGGCAACTTTGAGTTGAAACTCAGTGGTGATGCCAAATGGAAAGAGACTGGGGTAAGTAGAGTAGAAAACACCTGTCATCTCCAGCTCTCAGTATCCTTGATTAACATCAAATTTTAATTTTTCCTCTCCAAGCTGTGGCTGAAAGGTTGTTACGCTCCTGCTGCACAAGCTCTCATCTCCCCAAGTTTGTAGGTTATAAGGCTAATGCAAACAAGGAAAATAAATATGACGCGATGAGTTTGTGTGTGTCCGTGTGCCTGTGTAAAACACACAGCGATAGGGTAGCAAATAAATAAACAAATAAAAACATAAAAAATCCCCACATTCAAACTTTACCCCATACTTCTGTTTTCTCAATGACTACACATGCTATTCAAATGAACTGTACATTTGTGAGTAGCATATCCATCTGTTACATACTAATAGACCCAACATTATTAAAATAAATTCCCACTCTTCCCAGAATTATCGTCTATTGAGCTAAACTGTATCTCACCATGTAAAAATAAAAACCCTGTCTGGGGAAATATACAACACAATTACTTCAAAGGCTTCCCCAAAAGCACAACACAAAGCTGCATAAAAGCAGGACCCCAAACAACTCTAAACGGTTTCAGTCCCAACATGGTGGCTGTAATATTTCTTAATTGGATGATCGAAATCACACGGGCCTTTTGTTTAGTTCCGTGCACCAGGAACGCACCACACACCCTCCTCTTTGAGTCTCCCTTGCTCTTTCTTTCTCATTTGCATATTCAGTGAGATATCAATTATTTATCCCTTGCCACAATGACTTGCTGCATTAGTATGTGCCTCCATACTGTATAACATGGAGGTATATGCATTGTCCTGAATATTGCGATGAGT
>JASGAU010344631.1:0-21081 GCA_030220045.1 Australoheros facetus
TCTAGAATAGAATTTAAAATCCTTCTCCTCACCTACAAGGTCTTGAATAATCAGGCCCCAGCTTATCTCAAAGACCTTATAGTCCCATATCACCCCAATAAAGCACTTCGCTCTCAGACTGCTGGCTTACTTGTGGTTCCTTGGATACTTAAGAGTAGAATGGGAGGCAGAGCCTTCAGCTTTCAGGCCCCTCTTCTGTGGAACCAGCTTCCAGCTTGGATTCAGGAGACAGACACCCTCTCTATTTTTAAGATTAGGATTAAAACTTTCATTTATGATAAAGCTTATAGTTAGGGCTGAATCAGGCGACCCTGGACCATCCCTTAGTTATGGTGTAATAGGCCTAGGCTGCTGGGGGGGGTTCCCATAATGCACTGAGTATTTCTATTTATTCACCTCTTTCTACTCTGTTTATACCCCACTCTGCCTTTAATCGTTAGTTATTATTAATCTCTGGCTTTCTTCCACAGCATGTCTTTTGTCCTGTCTCTCTCCCCTCAGCCTCAACCGGTCTCAGCAGATGACTGCCCCTCCCTGAGCCTGGTTCTGCTGAAGGTTTCTTCCTGTTAAAAGTGAGTTTTCCCTTCCCACTGTCGCCAAGTGCTGCTCAGACAGGGTCATTCTGACTGTTGGGTTTTCTCTGTAATTATTGTAGGGTCTTTACCTTACAATATAAAGTGCCTTGGGTTGACTGTTTGTTGTGATTTGGTGCTATATAAATAAAATAAAACTGAATTGAATTTCTCAGTATGAATCAAAACACAAGATAATGTGAAATTGTTGGAGGTCTGGAAGCTCCCTCATGTTTCTTTTTAAACTCCTATTAAGCTGCTGATTTCCACACCTCTTTTGAACTGAGAAATGCTGCTAATTAGTGTTTACCCTGTTACATGACCCCTTTGTTGCAGTGTTTGTAACTGTGATTTAGAATCACTGCAGAGTTCGACACAACAAAGGCATAACAGGATGTCTCTTTTGACCCAGTGAGTTCTGCAGTGTTCTAAATTTGACATGTTATTACTGAAAACCTGTGCAGCACTGTGAGAGAAATATGAGACGGTGAATCAATCAGGGTATTCCTACAGAAATGGTGCATTTAACATGTGACCATTAAGCACCTTGTAACAGAGGAATAATTACTCTGTAGATTTTCTATTTATTTATTGGCTACCTGCAACATTTAATAGATAAAATATATTCATGGATCTGATCATCAGTCTGTTGGTCTCCAGGTCTCCATTTGTAGGTAATTTGCTGATACATAAATAACTAAAGGCAGACAGATATCCAGGGAAGCTGCTCAAAGGGTTAAGACACTCCTGACCTCGGTGCTTTTTCCAAATTAAATCTGAATCCTGTCACTGTGACCCCCTTTATTTGTTGATTTGTCTGTTAGTACCTACGTTGAACACAATATGGCCCATCAACAATGCTTTCACCAGCTATTAGGACAACAAAGGGAGAGCTGCCAATGCTTCTCCCATGAAACTGCATCTTTTGTTTATGATCTCTGCAACCCTTGTCTTTTTTTGCTCACTGCTTTCATCTTTTCTTCGCCTTTCTTTGTCCAGCTCGCTACACTCATTTCCCATCATCTCCCCTTTTTTTCTTCAATTATCCACCCCACCACCACTCCTCCTTAATGCTTCCTAACACCCAATCTTCCTCTCCTCTTCTTCTTTATCCTCTCTCCAGTTCTTGTTTTGTATGCAAGCCCTAAGGGAGAGAAATGGGTGAAAAGCACTCTCTCTGCACCACTGTCACAAAAGACTGGTGAGTCATCTCCACTTATGTTCCAGTCTCCCTCCTCCCACAAAAAAAAAAAAAAAAAATCACACATATACAGGAAAAACACTCAAATTACCTGCCGTGCATTTACAGGAAGATGCGCACAGATGCACACACATCAGTGAGAGCGCTGGCATACAAGAAACAAAAATTTGGAGATATAAGTATGCACACAGACACATTCCATAGCTTTACAAAGCAGCCCTGAAATTAAAACCCAAGGCACATAATGAAGTTAATAAGGGTGGTTGAAAATGGCTTTCACTGATGTGTGCTGCTTTTATACCATACCAGATTACTTTGAATTACTAAAAGGCAAATTCATGTCAATGAAGATGCCAACCCACAGAATCAGAAAGATAAAAAGACAGCAGTTCATGCAAAAGACACTCCAGGACTGGGAGACACAAAATTAAATATGGAGAAAATGGAGAAAATTGAAGTCAAACGTGTGTAGGAGAAATTCCAAGATTTAGTAATGTGGTTTTGGTCTACCTGTTATTTATGAGCCACATATGAAATTCTCTTCCTCCATCTGCTGGTAGAATGAGTGACTTACAATGCAGTCATGGTGCTGCTGTGTACAAATACTCTATTACAAGTATGAATCCTTAACTACACATGAATGACCAGAGTGGCTGCTTTCAAATCCCTACAATCAACTGCTACAATTATTCTTATTCTAATTCTTATTCTAGCTGTTGATTGTAGGGACTGTAGGAGCACTGCTGGGTGGTTTATGATTTACTGTAGATGATGTTCCTTATTCTAAATCTTAGAACTATTATCCACAAAGGAACTAGATTGCAGTGGAATAATGTTTCACGCTGAAATGTGGTGTAATGGAAGTACGGTGTTGTGCAAAAGTCTCGAGCCACACTACATTTCTTTAGATTTTGCTATAGGAAATAAGTGCAGCAATTTATGGAAAATACAACTTATAAGGCAAAAACAGAAATTGTAAAATTCTAACAAGCTTAAAAGACAGTACTTGGATCTTAAAATCATCTGTAAACTATTGGCAAAACGGCTGCAAAAAAATACTGCCAGACATAATAAATAAGGATCAGAATGGGTTTATCATAGAGAGGCAAGGATACCACAACATTAGAAGGGTTCTGAATATTATTTGTTCCAAAAAGAATGCTAATGATACAGCTCTCCTTTCATTGGATGCAGAAAAGTCTTTCAATAGGGTTGAATGGCCTTATTTATTCAACATTCTGGACAGGTTGGGTTGTGGAAGTAACTTTATTAAATGGGTAAAAAAATATTATATAATAATCCAACAGCAGAAATTGTATCAAACAAAATACTTTCAAAGCCAATTAAAATAAAAAAGGGCTGTAGCCAGGGATGTTCACTCTCTCCCTTATTATTCACGTTAGCAATCGAGCCGTTGGCATCAGCCATTCGTCTTCATCCACGAATCACAGGGATCACAGAGGGACCCACCAAACACAAAATCTCTCTGTTTGCGGATGATGTCATTTTGTTTTTGTCAGCTCTAAAGAAGTCGGTCCCGGCAGTAATGGAAGTGATACACGAGTTTGGGAGAGTCTCAGGCTATAAAGTAAATAATAATAAATCTTCTATTTTGTTATTAAATATAGATGAAAGGACTAATCCCATCGGGGAGGTTATGCAATTTAAATTAGTGGGAAATTTTGACTATCTAGGTGTTCAGATTTTCCCAGAACTGGAACAGATTGTCAAATTGAACTACAAACACCTAATGAAAACAATAACTGCTTCAATCAACAATTGGACAACACTGCTTATATCCATATTGGGAAGAACTAATGTCCTGAAAATGAGTATACTACCAAAGTACTATACCTCTTTCAAAGTATTCCCCTACCGCCTTTATTCCACTGCAACTATTTATTTGGCTTAAAAAATAAAACATTTTGGGCTTTATGTGGAACAATGAAAGGCCTAGGCTATGACTCCATTTGACAGAGGGGGGTTAAAGTTCCCCAACTTCAAATTATACTACTGGGCCACACAATTACGGACCATCATGTTCTATTTTGCAGACAAAAATAATCCACACTGGTAGAAATGGAGGCCCACAACTTAAAATTACCCCTTCCTTTATTCATATTCTCTGACACAGCAAAAAAATTACAGAAACAAACCACAAATCCTATTCTGAAAAACACGATTAAAGTCTGGCATTATGTTAGAAACTACCTCATGGAGCCAAACAGTTTGTCACAATTTAGTCTAATATCAAATTCTGATATATTTTTTATCTTTTGGAGAGTTACAATCCAGGTTCAGGCTTGAAAAAAAGCATTATTTTAAATTTCTTCAACTGAGAAGTTTGTCAAAGCAAATCACAGTAATCTTAACAAACCTCCCCTTACATCACTTGAAAAATTAATGACTAGGAACAAATCAAGGAAGGGCATTATTTCAGACTTTTATAAAGTGCTCATCTTTAACTCAGAGAATTCAAGTAATAAGCTCATGAACTGGAATGTGGACCTCACATTCACTATTAGTGAGAGTGCTAAATTCCATACAATGTCCATAAATAGCCATCTTAGAATATTACAATTTAAATGGCTAATGCGCGTGTTACGCCTGTGCATTTAAATAAATACAATAATAACATCCCAGATCTTTGTGTAAATTGCAATTCTAAAGGGACTTTAATACACTGCATGTGGGAATGCAGACAAATCAATATATTTTGGAATTGAAAAAATTCTCTCAAAACGAATTACACTTGATCCTAAATTGTTCCTATTAGCTTTATATCCTGAGAAGCATAATTTGCATTTGCATAGTTATGCAAAAATATACATCTTTTGGATGAAAACAGTCCAACATGTCCAAGAGCAGGTCAAACACCCTAAATCACATATTTACTAAAAAGCCCATGCCCTCTAGATTGGAAATGGCATGGACTGATACTTGTCCCACTCTCCTCAGTGTCATGGACATGACATAGCTTTACAGTGTGTATCATATTGAAATACATTGTTTTTCACATCAGACTGAAACAGCGATGCATCCCAAAAAATTTATATTCAATTTCATCCCTCCAGCATTAATAACAGTTAGGCTCAGGGGACAATGAAGTTGTATGAGGGGGCCCCCAAATAAATTTTTGCTCAAGGCCCCTTCAAGGCTCTGGCATTGGCAGTGTGTTTGGGATCACTGTCATGCTGAAAAATGAAGCCATTGCCATTCCGATGCTTCCAAGAAGGTATTGCATGGTGGATCTGATGGTACTTTTCTGTGATCATAATTTCATCAACTTTGACAAAATCTCCAACACCACTGGCTGAAATGCAGCCCTAAACCATGACATGCTTTGCATATGGCTGTAGACACTCACCGTTGTACCTCTCTCCTGACCTGTTTTGTACGTACTGATGACCATTTTAACCAAAAACTTCAAATTTGGATTCACCACTCCATCAGACCTGTTGCCACTGATCTTCTGTCCAGTTCTTGTGTAACTTGGCATACCTCGGCCTTTTCTCCCTGTTTCCTTAAAAATGGCTTCTTGACAGCCATCCTTCCACTGAGACCATTTCTGATGAGGCCTCAGTGAACAGTAGATGAATCAACTGAAGGGCCAGATGCATCTCTCAAGTCCTGTGTCAGATCTTTGCTGAATTTTTTCCTGTTTCATAAGGACGTGACTTTCAGATACTGTTCATCTGCTGTCGATAGTTTTTAGGCCCGTCACTTCTTTTGTTGTCCTCCCTCCACTTATCCAGTTTCCTCAGATTTTTAAGGACACACTGCACACCATGTTGTGATACCAAGCTTTTGGCTAACAGCTCTTTGTTGGTTCAAAAATACAATTTAATTCCTCTCAAACTGTGTTATTGTTAGCATTTGTCATGTATTTATATAAAGAAATAAGACAAAATTTTATGTTTTTGTGACAGACTGCCAGTAACAAAGGGCCTAAAGATCTGATTTAAAATGGGTTCTTTGCTAAGTTGTCTGTTATGTGTAGACACAACACTGGTTCATCATTAAGTCGCGTTCCTGGTTTATGCTTGAATGGCCTAAGAAACAAAAGCATTCCTCTGCCTCCATTCCCCTGCCAATCTGAAACCTGAATATAATTTAATTAGCTAATCCACTGAACACCAACAGTCAAATTTGAGAAGCATAATCAATAATTTATCAAAGCAGAATTCATATGGGCAGACAAAGATCAAATGGCCACTGATTTATTCATCAATAATGGCCTTAAATTTGAAAAGAAATATATTTGATATTTATAAAATAGTTTTCAGTAGCTTTCTGTATCAACAACAATACAGACGGTTTACCGGTGGGGAACAGAGTGATTGTGTTTTGATGATGTTGCCCTCTGTTGGTCTATGTCAAAGCAGACTCCATCACTCAGAGCCATCACCTGATCACTCTTTACAGAAACCTGCTTGTGCGCTATTCAGAGACATCAAATATTGAAAGCCTGGAGTTTCCGTTTCACACACAGTGAGGGAGGGAAGAGAGCAGTGACAAAGCAGGCAGACAGAGCGGAGGAAGAGAGGGAAAAGCCAAACCCCCCACCCCAAAAAACAGTGGGATTAGGAGGGAAAAAAACCCAGCAGGCACCCTGGGAGGGAGACACACGAGCTGGGATGGAGGGAGAGAGGGAGGAAAAGGGACAAAGCACCGAAAGGTAAGGCGAGGGGTGAATGAATGTTTACGACTAATCAGGTCGCCTCGAGTGTAACAACAGATGCTGATCCCTTGTAAGCAGCTGATGACTGATTGGCTGATAACCTTCTGGTCAGACCGTTAGGAGGGCATGTTTTTTAACTCTTCTGCTTCTCTTTCAAACTTTAGTGGGACAACTTTAACTCAGGCTGAAACAGTGACTCAGAGCTGTGGCAAGGAAAGCGATGAGTCACAAAGCCTTGAGGAACCAGGGGAGGAAGACCAAGCTGACGGAGAAGCCTTTGATGGAGATGAAGAGCCCAGCCAGGTCAGATATGATAAAACCAGAACTGATAATATAAATGGAACCCAGACCCATCACAGTTAATGCAACTCAGATAAAATGGTAATTGGAGTAAATGAGCATTTGGTTTGTCACTTTGTGTGGCTGATAAAGGGTGCAGACGATCAATGTAGCAGAGCAGAAGTGTTAGCAGAGAACTCTCTGGTAGTCGCAGACACACAGGACGATGCTGTGTGCCTCCCATCTTCCTCCCTGCAGTCGGACGAAGAGCTGACCCCCGCTTTGGTGTCATCTCATCCCTCTAACACACATAGTAGGTCACACGCCTGGCTGACAGGTGCATGGGGTCTGTGGGGTGCATTTGTGGCAAGCACTTGCTTGTGTGAAACAATTTAAATGAGAATGGGTTATAGTTAATGCTGATTAATTGCTTTTTACATTTTTGTGTCTTCACAGATCGCCCATCTGAACCCTGCTGGTACTGCTTGAGGTCACTTGACTCGGATTATCGTCCTGAAACTGCAAAGCAGGTTTTAATATTTATGACAAAATTTCAGAGTGTTGAGAAGCTGCTTCATGCATCCTGTCCATTTTAGTTTTCTCTAATGTAACCCACACTTTTATGAGTTCAGTGCCCCATATTCCAAGAAAATCAGAAGTTCTTCATTCACTGTCTGAGGAATGGAGGATTTTTCGTTGCTATCCATATTTTTGCAACTTTTAAAAGTTCAAATTAAACCTGAGCTGGAGAAAATAGGGCTCTGCCCTTTATTGTTACGCAGCTCTCTGCTTTCTCTGTGCAGCAGGACGACGCTGATCCTTCGTCACCACTGCCCTCTGGTGGCCAGAAAGTGAGCTACCAGACAGACCCTCGGCCTCACTTCGGTGTAGCTTGGTCCTCCCACTCCCCGTGTCGCCCACTGTGGGGCAGCGAGGGGCCCTGCTGGGGACAGAGAAACCAGGAAGTGCACTATCAGACACACACCTGTCCCCACTGCCATCTGGACTTGCCCCCTGACACACTACGCTGGCATGAGGTTTGGCACAGACACAACTAAACACACAGACATAAATAGATCATATCTAAATATACCACAGTTTATGCCACTTTGTTTTCTTTCTCCCTGCACAGGCAAAGTGTCTGCTGTTTGAAGATCTGAGGAAATAAAAGAAAAAGAAGACGAAACTGTTCCTTGTACTATTTTATTAAAAATACTGTCTACTATCTATATTAGAATATTCTCAGGAAGCTTTAAGCATCTTATTTTTGTGCAGTATCTGCTTGTGCGAGTAAAGAGCTGTCTATTTACAGCTAAGATGATTTGTCGTTTTCATTCCTTACTTATTTTTGACTTAATGTTAAATTTCTGTGATTGCATACTGTTACCATTAAAAATGAAGGCTGTGGCAGAGTGAAGGGAGGGAAATGTGAGCAAGTTCTCTCTCCTTAAACTTTTTGCTGATTTTTATTCAGCAAGATGAAATCCCCTTTTGTTTCTGACGTACATCCCTTTGTTAAGCTTCGTATACAAACTATTTATTTCTTTTTTGTTCTTTTGTCAGTAGATCGTGTCAGAAATGGACTACAAGGACAAAGAAGGCACAAAAATGCACTAAGACCCTTTGTTTCCCCTTTCAGTCATGTTTTTAACTTAAGATCTTTGGGGAATACTTTCTAATCTGGTGTTCATTTGGAGTTTTGTCACATGCATAGCTTGTCTGTTTTAAACACTAAAAATGAATTTAACTGATGTACAGGTATAAACATTAGGGAGTTAATAAGTGTTCATAAGCAGGGCTTTATCTCAGTGTTTTCTTTCTTCTTTTTTCTCTATTTTTAATTCTATTTATTTACTTATCCAAAATCCACCAAATTCAACTCATTTCCTATCAGCCAATTAAGTCTGACTGGTAAAACTGCTGCATAATAACTAATAAGACAAGTCCTAATTCCTCCCACTGTGAACAAAAAAGAAAAAAGGAATGCAGTTTCACCCATTTGTGTCAGTTTTTCATTCAGTTCATCTGCTGTCAAGCACATGCTACTGTCATAATTCAAAAACTGCACTGGCTCAATTCTTTGTCTTAACCATCTTGGCTTTGCTTCAAAAAAAAAATATTTTAGGCATTTTTATAAATTTTGCAAAACAAAACATATATGAAGAAGTTATCTGTGTCACAACCCTGATCTTGGAAGCTCAGCCAGTTAGTTTACAGGTTTCACAGGTTTGTGGCATGACCTGGTATGGAATTAGGGCACCCAGGGATGGTGGGGTTGCAACATTATTAAACAAAATATCCACCTATCCAGTTTCTTCCGCTTATCTGGGGCCGGGTTGCGGGGGCAGCAGCCTAAGCAGAGAAGCCCAGGCTTCCCTCTCCCCAGCCACCTCCACCAGCTCATCCGGAGGGACCCCAAGGCGTTCCCAGGCCAGCCGAGAGATATAATCTCTCCAGCGTGTCCTGGGTCTACCCTGGGGGCTCCTCCTGGTGGGACATGCCCGGAACTCCTCACCCAAGAGGCACCCAGGAGGCATCCTAGTCAGATGCCCGAGCCACCTCAACCGGCTCCTCTCGATGTGGAGGAGAAGCAGCTCTACTCTGAGCCTTCGGAGGAAAGGGTCAAAATGTTTTTTTCCACCTCTCATTTGCAGCCACAAACTGCTCCAATCTTTATACTGTCTGAACCGTTACCTTCTAGGGCATGGAGCTGCTTTCTGTGCTGATACGTTATGAAAGGCGCTTCTACACCGGCGCTGTCAGATGAGCTGCTAATGGCACTCTAGCAAAGAAGCGCAGCATCAATTCAAAACTCCTGTAAAGATGGGAACAAGATGACGGCCATGGAGTGTTTGTTGTGGGCTCCCTCTACGCCATATTTATTCCATCCGTAATAGCAAACTTCCCAGCTTTTTTTTCCTTTCTTTTCAAAAGAAAGTTGGAAACAACTCTTAAAACAGACAACATTGTCTCAGAAAGGGAGCATGGCGTCAAATCTGCGGAAATTTAAACACTTGCTAATGCTCTTTTGAGACAGAGCCCCCCTAAAAACCACGACGAACCACCCCCAATGGCATTGCAATGTGACAAGATGGATGACCTGGAAACCGAGATTCCCCCTGTTTACATGAGCACAGAGTCCGGTGTGTTTCTGAAACGCTCCACTCTGGACCCCGTTTTGAAAACGCACTGTTTTCACTCTATTCTCGTGTAAACACATCGAGACGAAACCGTTTCGATGCATTTCGGCCATTTTGAGACGGTGTCGTGTAAACGGGGTGTAAGGGGCCACTGACGATATATAGGGTGTATGCTGGGGATACGCAATTTCATAGAGAGTGGTCCATGGTCTGAGATGACTGTACTTCCATAATCACACATTGTAATTTGCTGCAAGATTCTCTTATCAAGAAATATTAAATTCAATTTTATTTATATAGCGCCAAATCACAACAAACAGTCGCCTCAAGGTGCTTTGTATTGTGGGTAAAGACCCTACAACAGGGGTGCCCAAACTTGCGGCCCGTGGGCCGCTTCCGGACCTGCCCCCTTCTGGTCCGCAAATTGATGTCAAAAATAACATACTATTTGGCCCTTTAAGTTACTTTTTTGACATTTGGCTTAACCCTCTTAATTGGAGGGGAAGGCGAAATGTAAAAAAAAGTAACTTAAAGGGCCAAATTGTATGTTATTTTTGACATCAATTTGCGAACCAGAAGTAGGGGGCGGGGCCGGAAACGGCCCGCGGGATGAGTTTGGGCACCCCTGCCCTACAATAATACATAGAAAACCCAACAGTCAAAACGAAATATATAGTCTATATGTGAATAGGTTTTATGGACACAAGAGAAGGAATAAATCCTGGAAGTAGGGTTACAGAAGCACCAGATATCAACCATACTGTAATAGAATTACAAATTGTAAATAAATTACAGTCAAATTGTAAATAAATTACAGTAAGGTTACTGTAAAGATTACAGTAACCTTACTGTAATTTATTTACAAGATTACAGTAACTGGATGGTGACCATGCTGCTAGTAATTTACTGTAAATTCTTTTTTTAACAGTGTTGGAAATAAGAACTGTTGCGAGGTTACTGAACACCAGATTAAACAAAAGGAGCTTCCTCAACAAAATCAAAGTAAGAAGAAATGCCCACCTGAATCTGCACACACAGTAAAGATACGCAAATATTCACGATAATTCTCTTGGTCATTGTGTCTCGCAGGTAAGAAGTTACACCATGAATGAAGACACAAGAGAGCAGGAAGAAGAACTGGAGGAAGTACTATCTTCTATCCTCATCTACCACCTGAGTTGGATTTCATTGCCAAATTATGCCTCAATGAATGGCACTTGCATGAGAACTTGTAACAAAGGAGTGAATGCACACAAGAAAAGAAATAAAATGAATGAAACCTAAAAAAGGATCTGTTTTGCAAATCATCAAACCAAATGAAAATCAGCTGGCCATTTTAATTTGGATTACTTCCCACAAGCTGTCTCTCACTCCCTCTCCTGGCTGTTTTTTCTCAGGGGTGGGGTGAGTGGTGGGTGTGCATGGAATCACTGACCTAGTTTCACTGTAAAGGGTGATCAGGGGAAGCAGTGTGCACATGTGTGTGTATGCATGTGTGTGTGTCTGTGGGAAGAACACTATTTAAGGGAACAGGAGCTAAGAGGCAACAGCAACACAGTAAACTCCTGGTTATACAGCTCATGACTAACTACACATGAAGTCAAGTTTATTCTGGGGTTTCAATCACATTTGCATAATTTCTTTTGTCATTATGGCTGTAATATACATTAGTTAAATATGTTATGACACCTACTTATCATTACATGCAGAAGTTGCACAAAAAATATGCCAGTGTGTAGGCCAATGTAATATTTATATAAATGCTGGACTACTATTTTATTTGGAAATACACAATTTGGATGCTTACAACATAATTTAATTTGGGACTGATTAAGCACCATATATTTGTCTATTTGTACTTAATTGTATTTAATTCATCCCGTTTAGATTAACTGGTAATCCAGCGCATAATATAAATCATTTACTGAGTGGCTCACAGTCAGGTTCTTACACTCAGACCATAAATTTCTGTGCACGTCAGTCAAACAGCCTCCTGCACGTTATTGGTCGCCCGAAGCCGTGGAAATCACATGACCAAATAATGGCATTAGGCAGAGTGGTGGGGCCGATGGCCTGCCCAATCACCTGACCGCAATTTGAATATTGATGCTCTGCCTGCCGCCACATTGGTACGCCCTTCCCATGTTGTTGTTGTTGTCTGACATTGAGTGGGACCATCATAATCGAGATTTGTGAGATCAGCCCCGGCGACCAAAATGTCCTCGCTGCTCAAGCCGTTTTCGGTGTGTGAGGGGCCTTGCGAAAGCTGCGGTGTCAGGAGAGGATGCCAGAGCTCGGCTCCCGATCGGCAGCCTCCATCCCAGCGTCTGGCTGCCGCGGCGGGGCTGGGCACTGTGCCGGCACACCAGCGGTCGTACGCGGCGAGGAGGAACCTTGCGGCTGCGGCGGTCGGAGGGAGGAAAATAACGCATCCTGGAAAGGCTATCCTCGCAGGTTGATATTGCGACGTATTCAGCCCGCAGATTTATCCCCCTCATAGTCGCTTAGTGCTTGCTACACACACAACTAGCGCAGACTAATCTCAATCTGTCGCCCATTAAGGCTGACCATGCAGAACTGGGTCAAAACTGCACTCATCCAGCAGTGATGTAGTTACATGTTAGTGTGTCTTTTCCTGTGTTTATTCATTATTTCGCCTCTCAGTCTAGCACTGAAATAAAATAGAGATGCTGAAGGGATTGTGCTGCAGAGTCATCCCTCTGCAATTAATCCATTTGTTTTTAATTTGTCTCTACTTCCCCTTCTCACTCAGGTGGCATCGCAGGAGGAATAGAGATCTGTATCACCTTCCCTACAGAGTATGTCAAGACTCAGCTGCAGCTAGATGCAAGAGTCAACCCACCACGATACAGAGGGATTGGTAGGTCACTGGGACATACATGACAGTGGAAGGCTTGCATGCTCAGTTACTCACTCGTGGGTGTACTGTGTGCTTCCAGGTGATTGTGTGAAGCTGACTGTGCAAGACCATGGGCTCAGGGGGTTGTATAGAGGTCTCAGCTCCCTGCTGTATGGCTCAATACCCAAGTCTGCAGTCAGGTAAAGATGCATGCGTCATATAGAGTAACATTTACTATGAATATTTTATGTGAAAAACACAAGCACTTTCTGCCTCTTGCATGCCTTTGGCTTGCAGAATCACAGATGAGCAGGGTTGCAAACTTGAAACTGATGAAGCAGCTCACTGATGTTGAATCAGTGACGCAGCATTTCATAGTACTTAGCCAGACAGTATGCTTCTTTTTTTTTTTCTTTTTTTTTAATTGTTTGGGCTCATAAGCATTAGAAATAGAAAACCTCAAAAGAAAAAACAGCAGCATAAACTCACATTAGAGAAACTGCATTTCAACCCTCTGCTTTATTCAGATAACTTTTGCTGATATTGCTCTATTGGTGACCCTTTTATTTCTCAGATTCATCATTCTTTCTTACAGGTTTGGCATGTTTGAGATGCTCAGTAATCCGATGCGAGATGCCACCGGCCGGCTAGACAACACGCGGAGCCTCCTGTGTGGTTTAGGGGCAGGAATAACAGAGGCAATAATAGTCGTCTGCCCGATGGAGACGCTCAAGGTTGGCTGGAGGAGCATGGAGTCACACTTCCAGATCTGTCATATCATCACTGAATAAAATAGTCTTATTAAATCTTTCAGGTTAAGCTGATCCACGACCAGTGCTCCCTCCGGCCTCGCTACAGAGGCTTCTTTCACGGAGTTAGTGAAATTATCAGGGAACAAGGTAGGAGAGGACAACGTAAAGTAGTTGAGAGACTGTAACTGCAAATGTGCAAATATGCAGTTGTGCTTCACAGTGAGTCAAAATGTTTGAACTCTTTCAGGTGTGAGGGGGACGTATCAAGGTTTAACAGCTACTGTGCTTAAACAAGGAACAAATCAGGCCATCCGATTTTATGTCATGAACGCGCTTCGCAACTGGTACAAAGGTGAGAAAGGCTGCTTTACTGCAGAACATCGCAAAGGCCCGATCTGTTTTAGAGCAATTGCAGTTATTTTTCTGTCCATTTTACTGATGGGCTTTCCTATTATTTCCATTCTTTTTTTTAATCCATGGTTTTGACATGAATGCATCTTTTGATTTGACCCCTAAGGTGACGATCCGAGAAAAGAAATGCACCCAATTGTCACAGCCATGTTTGGAGCGACAGCGGGAGCGGCTAGTGTTTTTGGAAATACACCTCTGGATGTTGTTAAGACGAGGATGCAGGTAGGAAAGCACATCTTTTTTACTTTTTTCTTGCTGGATTGTCTTTTGGAAAACATTGTTTTACTGCTTTGTAGGGTTTGGAGGCACACCGCTACAAAAACACAATGGACTGTGCCTTCCAGATCTTGAAACATGAAGGACCACAGGCGTGAGTAACCAATATCCTGCTTCTCTTTTTTTAGGTTTTACTTCTACAGACAAGCTATCTAACCCCAACTCATCTTGTTTTTTTCCTGCAGGTTTTATAAAGGGACAGTTCCAAGGCTTGGCCGCGTGTGCTTGGATGTTGCCATAGTCTTCGTAATCTATGAGGAGGTGGTCAAACTCCTTAACAATGTGTGGAAGACCCAGTAGACCAGGGCGAAGCACAGACCAGTGCCTCATGCTACACACAACTGAACACCTCTAATCTTGTTCATGATAGATCTCATTCCCCTGGGCAGATGACACGCTGTCCACAATGTTACATATAATAACTAATTTGCAAGACTTGAAACACAGTGATTAAAAAGGAAAATGAGAATTGTTAGTTACACAAAACAGCTCAGTGTTGAAGGACAAGACAAGGCAGATGAGGTGATGATGTGTTCTTTTCACATGACCAAACTTGTAGGCTCAGTTTTGTGAATCTCATCCTCAGAAACATACATAAAGAAACACAAGCAAACGTTTTTACCCAACGGTTCAAATTTGAAGGGTTACCAAAGGGAAGATAAACATGACCAATGTTTTAGCTTCTGATGACTGTTGTTACTGTACATGCTGTAGAGTGAACACTTTGTACTGAAACCATAAATGTGTCTTGACTCACTGAGTACTTACTATGCTGAGCAAAGAACGAGAGATCATTCTGGACGAGCTTTCGCCCTATTTTCACACGTCTGTGCAGTGCTTCAACACATCATAGTGTTGTAATGGCTTACTCTGCTGTGCCCTGTAACATTCACAGAACATCTTTGCTGTGTCTTGGTGATGAACTCTGAGATGCGTTTCATTGTGCATTTTACAGCCATTGCTGCATGGATGTTGATGTGGTATCTGTTGTAATACACTGACAATGGCTTGTAGGCTTTCATGAGGCTACGCAAAACTGGTCTGGAGTGTGTGCGTCTCCAGCAGAGCGTCTCGGGGTCTCAGCTAGACAGAAGCGATGATTAATCTGACAACGTAGGAAGCAGATCTGTATGTAGCAAAGTCTTCACGGGGATTTGTGAGCTTTTGGTTGCTAATCTGGTAAGAGTCTTAAATTTTGGAATTCTACCAGTAATGCTTTTTTTCTGACCCAGTCTGAGCCATTTTCAACCAGATGAAGGTGTGTAGCATGGGGGGTGGGGGTGCTCCCAGTTCAGACAAGGTGCCGAGCTGAAAACATAAACCATATTGCTTTAATGCTCCTCAACCTCCAGCTGTTCTGCTTATTGAGCCACTCATCAAAAGGACTAATTGGATATTAGGAAATTTTAGGCTTCATAAGCTAAATAAAATCATTAATTAGCTTTCCTACTGTTCAGTACTATAAATTTTAAGCACTGAAAGCATGTTTTCGAAATATTGGCAGGATACACTGAAAAAAGACCCTAATTTTTGTACCATATCTACAACATACAAACATCTGCAGTGCCTAAAACTTTCATAGTACCACGTGAGATGCTCAGTCACATCACAGGTGACTCATCTTGGGGGGGATAAAGGCTGGGTTTGGATCAGCCTGGTGGCACCACATTGCCTTGCGCAGACGCCTTTCTGTCCTCTTTGCCAAACTGCTTCAGTAGAATCTCCAGTGTAATGTCCTCAGTGGTAGAACATCTTTAAACCAAGAGCAACCATATAATGATTAGCCATTCTTTTCACTTACTAAAGCACTTCTATTTTTTACAGTACAGACTTTGTGTTTATGCTTTGCTGCTTTTAGAGGAACGGCATGTGAGAGGTCATTGTTCAGATTTCTGGTGATCCTGTTGGTCACATTAAAGGTTTGATGTTCTTGGTGAAAAACATTAATGCTCAAGTATGATCCATATAATCAGATATTACTAATAAACTTGTGATTACTAAACTGCAGTGACTTAAGTTGTCTGATTACTCTGGTCTACAAAAGAATAGTTTTTGTTTGCTGCTGGGAACTTCAGACCAGCTCCTTTGTTTTTTAGGCTGATTTCAGATATGAAAGCTTGCACATCAGGTTTTTGAGATGTACATCAACACCATGTTAATGTGTTTGTGTAAAGAAGCCAGGAAACAATACCAGACACATTTAAGCGTCTTTAATCATTTTTGAGGCTCTTGTTTTTGCACTTGTATTGCACATCCATCTCTCTGCAAAAACCACCAGTAGTCACCCATCATGCTCAATTTGTTTCCCCGATACCGGTTTTTCATCACTTTTATATCTTGATGAATTCTTTTCTCATGCGCATCTCTGACACTGCAGATTTGGTGGTGAAAAATCCAAGATGAGAATGTAAAAAGTGCATCTTCTGTGACACTCTGGCACTCTGCTTTCAGCATGTTATCCACAAGTTTAGTATAATTCTCAGCTCTGTGATTGCCAGGAAAATTCTGCACAACCTGCACAGATGCGTCCCATGCTGTTGAGTCAGTTGGCTTCGGTTTCCTTTTGAACTCATCATCAGGCATCGGTTCACGGATTTCAGGACCTTCTTTAATTTTGGCTTTACTTTTCTCGATACCAAAGCAGTCATCCTAGTTATCCCATAAGTAGAACGTCATAGCTAAAAGACGGTACGTGCTAGATGAAAACAATTTTCAGATTTGGAGTCAGCAAGTGAAATTTGTTAAAGTGCAGGTGAAAGACTCCCAGCAGCAAAGTGCTTGTTGACCAGTGTTACATTTGTGTAGATGATAAAATTCAGTTTGGAGGAGCAGGGGATACATCATCCTTCCTGCTGAACCCCAACAATATCCAACTGTACACAGAACATAATGTGACAGTGACTTTTAAACAGTGGGCTAATAACCTCAGAGGACAGTTTGCAGTGGCTTTAAACCAGAAAAATCTGTGGCAGATAAATCCGACTGGATTTAAAAACATTTATTTATACATTAAGAACTGCTATTGCATAGTTTTTGAAATAATCTGCTGTTGGAGGTGGAGTTAATAATTAACAGAGCTCCATAGACTTACCATTAAAGTAAATAATTAACCATATGTTTCACATGCAGTTTCCACCAGTGCTTTTATACCAAATGACCACTTCAAGCTGATTCCTCAGACAGTTGTGAAGTGAGGCTGGGAAACTAATATAAATATACTCAGTTATATTTACATTCCTAGAACAAGAATCTGGCACTTCTGTTGTTGGTTGTGCCTCAGACAGTTCAGAGTTGGTGACACTTGGCTTCACCACAGAGGCAGAAAAATCAACAGATTGCAGCTTTGCTGACAGAGGAGCTTAAAGGCTGAAGGAGCAGGGCAAGCATCGTCGGCCTTTACATCACAGAGGAAGGCATTAGTGCTCCCACCTGTTATTCACAGTGTACAGTTCATCTGGTAAGGCCTAAGGTGACAAAGTGGCAAACATGTTGCGGAGAAATATCCACGTCCTTCTCAAATTCACAAACTCATTCCAAAATGGAATATCACAAGCATACGTTAGGTTATGGTTTAATAAATGCACAACCTTGTTTGAATTTTGGCAACCCAGTAAGTTTCTGAAGCCATGTCAGAGTGCCTGATCTAAAATCAATTTGTACACCAAGATGAGATAACAGGAGAAAGTACACTACATTTACAATCTACTAGCAATAAATTTAAGAGATTGATGATGATTTTACATTCTGGTCCTCCTTTAAGCTCTTACACTGGTAATATTCCCACACGGGTATTTGTATTGTGTCTGCAATTGCATTCTCTGACACACTGCTGCTATTGACAGACACTTATGAAGTCAAATGGGTAATTAGATGAAGTCTAGCCACCCTTGTTCCAGCTGTGTGTTGACAGCAGAAGATGTGATACTGTGATAGTCCAGGAAGAGAACTGTGGCTATCTTCTCCATCTAAAAACAAAAACAAAACACACACACACACACACACTTTAGGTGTGAGGAAACGCTGGTATTTAATAATTCTGTAAACCTGATAAATGGATGTGTAGAGGCTTCCCGGGATCATACTCACATTCTGAGACATTTGTCTTTTCCACCGCTGGCCACTCTCTGCCCATCAGGACTCCAGTCCACAGCATAAACCTGCACAAATAAGATACAAGGCCATTCAGGAAGAATAATCAACACACTGAACAAAGCATTTATGACAAATTTCTTTCCCTTACCTCATCAGCATGGCCAGGCAGGTCCATGTTGAGCTTTCCACTCTTAATATCCCACACTTTAAGCGTGCTGTCACTGCTGCCACTGACCAGCAGCCTGCTGTCTGCTGACCATGCTATCTGATACACAGATGCCACATGGCCACGGAGGGATGTTAAGTACCTGTGGACAAGCAGGTAGAGACATTACTGCACAGTTAAGATGCACATCTTATCTTAGGCTTTACAGCACCATCACCTGGTTAAAAGCTGTATTAAATGCAAATTAATGCATCGCTCCTAGTGATGGTGATTCTTACTTTCCAGTGCGTCCATCCCAGATTTTAATAGACTTATCAAAGGAGGCAGAGGCAAAAAGCCTGGTGTCTGGGGAGAAGAGCACTTCATTGACCAGAGCGCTGTGGCCGGTCATCCTGGCCAAAGGCTTTTTATCTTGTGCAGGATTCCACAAGAACAAGGTGAAATCATCTGAGCCGGAAACCAAGCGCTCTGGAGCTGAACCCTGCAGCAGAAGGAAAAGGTCAGGGTGCTAAAACAGGGAGGTGAAATGTGATTTTTTTTATTTTTATTTTTTTACAAATCAAGAAATGGTTCCTACCCTGACTTTATTATATCTCTCCAAGGCTCTCTCCTTCAGCTCTTCCACTGGAAAAACAAGAAAACATAAGCAAAAAAACTGTTATATAAAAACAACCTCGTTGAACTTTATGAGACCCAAAATGTCACCAAACACACAGCAACCCTAGCTGTATTTCACACTTTGACAGCACACATGCCTGCTACCAAAAAAACAAAACAAAAAAAAATCCCTAGTAAAAAGTAAATCCTTCTTTAAAAAACAAAACAAATCTCAACACATGGAAATGACCAATAACTAAAACCAAAATATTAAAAACAGCCCAATTTAATCCAAGCCTGCTACAAGTGTTTTGAGCCTTACATGATCCTGTGAGATCCTGGGGGTTCACAGTGGCAGTTGCAGGTTCAAAAGCTCCTGTACGCAGGACATAGTCAGTGCTAAGAGCAAGGGTGTTCACCCAGTGGGCGTGGCCCTGCAGAGTCCTGCACTGGACACCCTGCATCAAGAGATGGACACAAACAGATATTTCATCTTAATATGCTTCACAGAATTCTCATTCCTCTTATTCCACTCAGTCTGTCCTGTGCTAACCAATATGTTAGGATCTCAACCACACACGAACATATACTGTTAATAAGCTTATGTACACGACTGAGTTCAGGTTTCAACCCTTCAGCTGACCTGCACGAGGACTTTGGGGTCTCTACTAGCAACAACTATTTTATGTTAACAGTATGCATATGGTTGAAATACGATCACCAGCCAGTTCATTAGGTACACCTGTTCCAACTGCTTGTTACCACAAACATCTTATCAACCATTCATGAGGCAGCAACTCAGTGCAATTAAGCATGTAGACATGGTCAAGATGACCTGCTGAAGTCTAAGCGAAGCATCACAATGGAGAAGAAAGATGACTTTGAACACGGCATGGTTGTTGGTGCCAGAACATTTCTATATTAGAAATATTAGCCTACATTCTTTCTGCACAGGAACTGCAAAAAAGGGTGGAATGGATTACTGAGAAATTTCTGTGCACCAGAATACACTCCCATTGTGTTTAACATATAACCTAGAACTCATCATGCCATGCCCCTTTAATAGCAGATATTTCTCTCTCTCTCTCTCTCTCTCACACACACACTTACATCTTTTGCTCTCCACACTTTGACGGTCCTGTCCTGGGAAGAAGTGTACAGAAGTCCATCCCCTCCCCATTTCACACACGTCACTGACTGAGTGTGTCCAGTCAGGATCTTCTCACATCGTCCCAACACCGTGTCCCAGATACGTATTGACCCGTCCTTAGAGCTACTGGCTAAGTACCGACACTCTGGATTACTGAAAGGGATTAGAATAAAAACAGTTATGAGAGCACAATTTTTAATCAAATGACACCTGCACAGTACAGCGCTGTAATGTAATTAATTCACTTTTGGGAGAAACTCTCTTTGTGTGAAAGAGAATTATGAAACAGAACAAATGTGTTCCAGTTTTTTTTCCAGCTCTTAACCTTTTAGTGGACTGTTTTGCCAATTTCTATTCAACTACCGTATTTTCCGGACTATAAGTCGCACTTTTTTTCATAGTTTGGCCAGGGGTGCGACCTATACTCCGGAGCAACTTATATTTGAAATTATTAACACATTAACCAAAATACTCAGACACTTGACATCTCCGTGAACCGGAGCTTTAAGGCAGTCTTGCGTAACCTGTGGGAGCAGTGGATGATGGAGAGCACAGCTTCATGGCAACCGGAAGAATGCGCCACCCAACTTTCTTGGAAATCATTGGATGGATCAACAAAGCATGGGCTTCAGTGACAACCAAAACCATCCTGTCGGGATTCAGAAAGGCCGGAATCATTGGAACTGCAACTCAGGATGAGTCTGATGAAAGCGACACAGAAGAGGAAGCGGCGCTTCGTCTACCTACGGACAGTGGCGCAAAAGGGGGGTATGCACTATATGCAATGCATAGGGGCGCCAAAATGATGTGGGGAAAATATTTCTCTAGTTGCATTTTCCGTATTTAACAGCTGTGTATATGACATGATCAATAACAGAGGCGCGGCGCTGATTAGGTGCCCCGC
>JASGAU010344632.1:3086-13518 GCA_030220045.1 Australoheros facetus
GATTAACCTTGTTAAGACTCACATTAACCACCCAGCTGGAGTGTGGATGTATTTATCAGAGTGCTGCATGTTGACCTTGTTGTGCATTTATTTTGATTTGCTTATATTTATTCATATTTTGTCACCGTATGTCAGCTGAACATAAAGCTTAGAGTCTCAATTTGATTTTATGGATATAACCAGCAGTCACAACACAAAACAACATTAGCTTGTGTTGTGTTTCTGGCCCCTAATATTCACTCTCCGTTTTGCTCTGTTTTGCTCTCCCCCGGCTCCTGGGGGAAATGTCTCTCCATAGCTTCAGAATCCTCCAGAGTTGTTCAATAGGTAGCTGCTGTCAGTTAGTGCAGCACAGGCTTGCGGTGAGTTTAACAGAGGTTATTTATTTAAATGCTGCTTGCTGTGGATAAAAACAAGACAATTACAGGCAATTTACCACTGTGTCTGTTTCTACAGTCAGTATGTAGTGCGTACTTTATGTAGTGCAATACAACTTACTGATTTTTCTCTCTCTCTCTATTTCTGCGTAGAAAATGTCAAATGTGTCTTGAATCAGTGTCATACATGGCAGGCAAAACAAATCTGGTGCTAAATAGTCTCAGGGTTACACAACAAAACAAGAAAACAAAATAAGTGTTACCATTCTTTCAGCTTGTATTGTTGCAGCCCATTTGATGTTTGTCTTTTTTCTCCGTTTGCACTTTTGTTTATGTGTGGGAACAAGCGTTGATAAATATTTCCAAATGATGCAGCCAATCAGCTTCCTATTGTTTTTATATTAGAAACTCCCTACATAAAAACCTGAACGAGACAATAAATTGTAATAAAATGTGGGAGTAATTTCTGGCTTTCAGACTTCTCTTTCTGCAGATGAAAGATGATTGGCAGTATGCAGGAAGGAATGATGTAAAAACACTCACCACGGGCATGTTAAAATGACAGTAAGATATTCTGACAAAGCCATATGAAGGCTTCACTTTTACCGTGATGGATAATCTAGCCTTTCTGATTTTTAAGTCGGCGATGATTGTCCTTCATATTGATGAGATTTGATGGCGGCAGTTGGTTTCTGCAGACGGTGTGACAAAGTGCTCTGCTATTTTCAGAAATCAAGAAAATGGACAAGACAGGGGCAGTCTTTAACAATAGAGTTCTAACTAGCATGCCAGTCCTTCCTGTGTTGTCACTTTTTAATGTTTCATTTTCTCTTTGTTCTGTTTCTCAGGAGAATCTGCAGACTCTCGGTGCTGAGATCGAAAAGCTCATAAAGCAGCAGAGAGATCCCGAGGACGGAGTAAGGATGAAGTGACACGACCACCTCACAGGACCAGGAACTACTTGAGGAATCTCCAAGCTACCGTTTTACACACATGAAGAATGAGTTGAATGTTAAGAGCCAGCAGGCTGTTTCGAGAAGGAGCCCTCGAATTGTGTCCATTTGGAGAAAATATCTAAACTTACTTGAATTATCTCGATTCCATCCATATTTTACCACCCTCTTTTTTTCGCCTCTGACACTACAAATTTTCCTCTGGCTCACCTCTCGATTCCCCCGAACCTCGCCAGTCGCTTCAAGCTTGAAACTCTAATTGCCTTGTAAAATAATTGACTGAGGATGCCATCATTCTGAATGTATATCAAATTCTACCTGGAGTGTAGCCGAAGAAGAGAAAAAAAAAAAAAGAGCCTGATGTGCCAGTGAAAAATCAACAACTGCTTTCTGGTACATTGATCTCCACAGAGTTCTGTCCATCATACAGTAAATACACTGAGATGATTGTCGCCAGCATGCTCTCTCTGTCTCCAAGCCAAATGTTTGTTTTTTAAAGACTGCTTCCTCAGCTTGACAACACGGCACTCCATATATGAAGCAAAAGTGAAAAACAGATCAGCCCTGGCTTGTGGGGGACCTTGCGTCCAAGCTTGTGAACCACGGTGCTTCTTGTCGGCAGACCCGCCCATGTGTGTGACATCGCACCGGTGCTAGACTTAAGGAAGCAGACTGCCTCTGTTTGCGATGCTCGTTGCCACCATCAGCGTATCCTAGAAGCAGTCCATGATAAATATAACATCTTGTGGAGTTTGGCCATTCTGAATGTGGATTTTTTTTTTTTCTTTTATTCTGGATTTATTTTTATTTTAGTATATCTGATTCCTTACCTGTTTTTCTTTATCATGTATTTTCACTCACTTTTCTTTTTCTTTGCTCTTGGTTTGAATGGACGAATACCTAAAACATTTTAGTCTTTGCCTTGATGTTTAAATTCCTAATGTAGGCACTTCATTAGCATCAGCTGGCAGCAGGCTGTCTAATTCAAACATGATGTGTACGTCTCAGCTTCCCTGGATCATTAGCATTCCTCATTTTTGGCAGATGCTCACAGCGTTTGGAAACTTTTTTAGCCGCATGTGTATAATATGATTAGTGGTGGTGGTGGTGGGGGGACTGAAATGTTTAGGTATTCTTGTCACACTCCTCTTTTTATTTAAATTTTTTTTTTTGTTTTTTGGGTGGCTTCACTGAGTCCATTGAAGTAAATCAAGTGTAGATGAGTCAAAGGGAGAACAGGAGATCTGTAGCTGTAGCTCAGGAAAGCCAAAAAAAAAATATTATCCAGGGACAAAGTGCAATGCCGATCCTTTTTGTTTTTGTTTTTATTTTGTGTTGTTCTGAATGTGTCTGTGTGTCTCTTTGCGGTCTGTTTTTTTTTTTTTTTTTTTTTTTAAATTGCTAGTGTCTGTGCAACATGCAACTGTCCCGGGGTGTGAATATTTAAAATGATGCGTGCATGGCTGCATGTGTGCCTTTTGTTAACTCCTCAAGCCATGTTGTGTTTACACCTTGTGTACATGCTTTAGCTGTCAGGGCTTATAGGCTTTAACCGGAATGACCATGGAGTTTGTTCCACCGAGAGGGAACGTGCGATTTGGGAAATGCGATTTGCATTTAGAGCAGAGTCTGTCAACCACACACAAGATGCGTGCGCCCAACACACACACACACACGCACACAGACCTGCAGCTCAGCATCCCTGAGTTACGCACAATAATGCCTTTGTCTCTTGCTGACAGCTATTTAAGTAAGAGAGATACACATTCACAAACACTTCATGATGAAGAGAAGAGAGCAACTCAATTTAACAATGCAAGTCTCCTTTCACTTGGTTTGATCTGGTTGCGGAAGCTGTCCCAAAAGATAAGCTTCCATTTCTTTTTCTTTCTTTTTTTTCCCTCCACAGTCTGAAATGGGCTTTTATGGGTCATGCCAATCCCCTCCCCATACACCCTGAGGCTATGTTAAAGTGGACCACTACGTGAATAAAGATGAAAGTTTCCAGGATTGAGGTCACAGCGTCTTTAAAGCATTTGCACCGAGGGTTCTGTGTCTAACTTTCATTTCATCCAAACTGACTTCCTTGCGATGTGGGGCTCAGTATGTAAGCGTACAGGTAGCAAACCTGGAGTTCATATCTTGGTCCTCCCTCGTGCTAGATGTTATTATCCTTTTAAACTCTTAAAAGAACTGGTTTTCAGTAAGGTTGCACTTTTGCAAATTATGCCAGTGTCATTTTCATGCATCTTAAATCAAAAATTAGGTGCTTGCTACTGAATGGATGAGTAATTTTCTTGTTTTTGCAGATTGTTTCTGGTGCAGATGTATAATTACAGCCTATGCAATACAGTCGCATGGGATTGTCCAAGTAATCCTCCGAGGCATGCGCTAATACGCGTCGTCTGATTTGGTCATAGCGCGTCAACTGAGAGATTCCCGCTGATCCAAGTTTTTTTCACAATTCCACAGCCTTGAAATGAAGCCATGCTGCAGCATTGTGTGGATGATTAAAACAAACCTCATGTTTCCCTTCATGAATATGAAGAAGTGGTGTTTAGTATGTGCGAGTGCTGATCTGTTAAATGAGACAAGTTTGTCATTATTTGTTTCCCTGCCGTGCAATGATTTCCTTTGATCTGTTTTGTGAAATATTCAAACTGTGATTATATTATACATTTGTAGATATGCCATTCTGTAAAATTATGATGAGATGTTTTTAAAAAAAAGAATACTGATTGTGGATGATGTTTGTACATATGGTGTTTTCAGGGAATAAAAAGAGATGAGTCTTAAGTTCATCTTTAATGTCCTGCAGGAGTCTTTCTTCAAGTTTTTTTTCCTTCTTCTTCATGTTGATACTAACATCTGTTGTCCTGGTTTCTGTTTATCAGGCACAATGGAGCAATGGAATTAAGCCTAATTCAGGTGACAAAGCGATTTTTTGCGAGAGGATGACCTCTCTCACAGCGACTTTTGTCAGCTTTAGGTCCCACTTCAAAAACAGCAGTGTCAGCAGTGCTTGAGGTCATGCACGTCGCTGTGCCGCTGTCAGTCAAACCCAGCGGATCAGAGGATTTAAAGTCCAAACCACTGCATCACAGCCATTCCCTTCACTGGAAATGAAAGGAGCTTTTTCTTTTTTTAAAATAAGCTAAAACCTGTCCATTGAAATTCTTACCTTGTTTAAATGTGGACAACATATCTCCACCCAAACATTATTATATACTCACCAGTTGCTTTTTTTAGGTATGCCCGTTCAACTGCTTGTGAATGCAAATACTGAATCATCAATCACACGGCAGCAACTTAGTACGTTTAGACATGCAGACATGGTCAAGACGACTTGCTGAAGTTCAAACTGAGCATCAGAATGGAGTAGAAAGGTGATTTAAGTGACTTTGAATGTAGTATGGTTGTTGGTGTCAGTGTATTGGTCTGAGTATTTCAGAAACTACTTGATCTATTGGGATTTTCCCACACAGCCATGTCTAGGGGTTACAGAGAATGGTCTGAAAAAGAGAAAATCTCCAGTAAGCAGCAGCTCTCCGGGTGAAAATGCCGTGATGATGCCAGAGGTCAGAGGAGAATGGCCAGACTGCTTTGAGCTGACAGGAAGGCAACGGTGACTAACCTAACCGCTTGTTCCAACCAAGGCTTGCAGAAGAAGATCTCTGAACACACATGCTGAACCTTAAAGGAGATGGGCTACAACAGGTGCCACTTCCGTAAACTAAGAACAGGAAGCTGAGGCTACGGTTTCCAGGCTCACCAAAATTGGGCAACAGAAGATTGAGAAAATATCTGGTCTCATGAGAATTTTGCTGCAACATTCAGATGTTGTGGTCAGAATTTGGCAGAAAGAGCATGAACGCATGGATCTATCCTGCCTTGTATCAACTGTCGAAGCTGCTGCTGGTTGTGTAATGGTGTGGTGGGTATTATCTTGGCACACTTTAAGCCCCATAGTACCAACTGACCATCATTTAAATCTTTGTGAATATAGTTTGAAAGAAGGTGGCTTACCAGGCCTCTTTCTAGCTGATGCACCACGTTCACTGTTTTACGTTAAAGTTATAAAAGCAGTTCTGTTGAACAATACCCTTAGTCATCCTGCTCAGTCTGTTCGCAGCAAAATTTCACATTATGCACACGCTGTCTCATGGTTATGCACATGTGCAGACGCTGAAAAACGCCTACAGAACAACTGAAGACACCCTGTCATCAAAATAATATAATTGAGGAGCAAAACGAGACATTTGTATCTTTAGATATTCTTGTCACGTAGGGGTGAAAGTTCCTATTTTCCCTGCAGGCACAGTAGCAGGTTCAAATATCCAATTCAGGCGAATGGTTACTGAGAGGCTATTTTTAGCTCATAGATAGCGGATTCTCCTATCAGCTTAGATGACCACCCTTGAATTCATAAAGCATTGCCCGTGTCCTTTAGCCGGAGCGCCAACCTTGACAGGAGCTTTCATGGTATAAAGATAACCAGTATATCCTGTCGGTCTGTTTTCTTCACTGTTTTCCACCCCAAATTTAGGGCGACTCCTACAGTAGCTGTAACATTAAGATAAAAAATATCCGAATATAAATAAGTCCTCATAATGATATTATTACATTCCACTTATTCTCTTTTAACTTAAGTGTTATGTAATTCTATGCACAAAAATAACCCTTTAATTGGGAATATTGATGTATCCATCTGGTCTGTCCTATCTGTAATGCTTTGATTATATGCCACTCTGTGCTCTGCCTCTTCAGATGCTTTGTCTCAGTCTAACATGGAAATTTAGACAATTAATTTTCTCCAACAGAGCTGCGCTGCATTAACTGCCTAAATTTTTGTCTTGTTCATTCAGATTTGTAATTGATAAAAAAGGTCCAGACTGGACCTTTTTTTGGCTGGATCCAAAATGCAACTACAGTAGTTGCACAACTATTCACTGCTTCACATTAAACCAGAGCTACATATGGAAGTGTCTGGATTTTGTCTTCTGTATGTGGGGCCAGACAAGATAGAGTCAAAGCCTTGGGGTGAGTGATAACTGCAAGGCGTGAGCAAGAAAGGTAGTGATAAACCTTGAGTGTGATGAAGGCTTTTAAATGCCCTGGAGTGTAGTCTCAGTGCTCAGAAGAGGCTGTAGTTTCAATCCAGATATTACAAAAAAAAAAAGAAAAGAATTACAAGGCCCTGATAAAGCTTGCACCGATGGATTCCAGTTGTTTTGGTTTCTGACCCCATAGAAAAAAGGTTGTTCTAATTGGAGCTCATTTTAATGCTTAAAATGAGCTGTTAATGGTGGTACCAAAAATATTCTACCATCTACACCTTTTACTGTCATGACTTATTTAAAAGACTGTTTAAGATAGGCACCTGGCACCAGGATGCACTGTAGGAAGACGGAAAGACAACGGAGACAGTGTGGTGCTTTGGGCAACGCTCTGCTGGGAAACCTTGGGTCCTGCCATTCGTGTGGATGTTACTTTGACACATACCACCTAACTAAGCATTGTTGCACACCATGTACACCCTTTTATGGAAACAGTATTCCCTAATGGCTGTGGCCTCTTTCAGCAGGATAATGCGCCCTGCCACAAAGCAAAAATGGTTCAGGAATGATTTGAGGAACACCAAAAGGAATAAAAAAAATACAGGAAGGTGTGGCTCTTTGGAAACAAAATATAAAGAAATGAGGGGTGACTCAAGACTTTTGCACAGTACTGTAAGTCTCGATAGGTGCAGATGCTTTTGTTACCTTTGAACAGAAGCACCTGTTTCCTGGTTGTAGCTTATAGTAATGACATCTTGTGATTTAACCCTCAGTGTCCATATATTCCTTTAATCATGCTCTCTGTTGGTACAGAGTCTCATTCTGGACACTAAATCTCAAGGCATCAGACTATGAATCATCAACTTCTTGGGATTCGAGTGTAGGAAAGGGTCAAGACTGAGGCTGGCACAGCAATGAGCAATTTGGAAAGAAAGTCGGAGAAGGCTTTTAGGACCACCGAGCATCAATACTTGAAACGTGCCATACTCATTTCAGGAGAGAAAGCGTGAGGAATGGTGAAAATAAAGATGATACATCTAGTTAATCAGCACGTTCATCTATAGGCATTGTTTGTATGAAGACATTTTTATGTGTTTGATATGAAAACAAAATGTACCTCAGTCACATTTTCGCTTCCTTTTTGCAAAAAATTGCTTCTAAAAGCATTTGTGCTGTCATGAGTCTGCTACCCTTGGTTTATTATTTCCATAAGTGAGTCCATTCATATTATGAAAGTTGAACACAAATGCTGACCATGGCTGATCACCTTCACCCAATCTTTATGCAAGCTGCAATCGCCACAAGATGAAGCCCAGCAGATGGCGACCACAACGTGCCAAGTTCACACGGGGAATCCAAACAGATGGACACATGAAGTGTAGCACCTGCTTTTGGCAATGGCACCTCAACATGTACAGCTTGAGTTAGAGTGGAAAAAAAATCGCAGGGGATTTCAATCGTTCAGGGTCGAAAGGCTTTGATTAGCCAACAGAAGTTGAATTTTTATCAATGTTTTGCATCAGAGAGACGTGTGCCGGCTGGTCTCTATGAGTTCACTTTGAAAGCTTGTACAGGTTTGTTTGGAGGGCTTTAAAAAAAACAATAAAATTATTTTAAAGTGGTACACTTTCATGCTCCTTCTTGCATAAATTTAGTATATCTGTTGTTTGGATTTGATAAGGCTGTAATAATCAGCAATCAGCAATAATTATCTCCAGGTGCTGCCATTTCTTGCTTTCAGAAATTGCTGTTTTGTTTTTCTTACTCAAAGACTGAAACAGCCTCCCCTGGAACACCACCTCCTGATGAAAATGAGCATTTGCATTAGCATTTTACAGTACACTGTTTCTGTTGGATCTATTATTGAGAGGGTGCTTACTGAAAAACATCATGAAGCAAATGTACATCAGCATAAATACACTGCTAGCATTAAGAAAAAGAGAGGGTCGTTAAGATTCAAAAAGATGCTCTGAATGATTTTTGATATTAGTCTTGGTTTTTAATCAAGAGCAGATGGCTGTAGGAGGTGGTTGGCATTGACAATATTCATAATCTGGACAAGAGTCCGTGTAATAACTGGATGAAGCTTCACACCTGTTGCCTGAGAGGATCTGAAAGAACTCCAGACACTCCTTTGAAGTTTCACTGCAGTGTTGATGAAGTGGTTTTAAAGGTCATGGAAAATGTTCTTACAAAATATCACCATATTTCAGACTATAAATAAACAAAAGGTTTAAGCACACTCAAAGGCAATGCAGTTAAAGAAATATTTTCTCATTTTAGGAAATACACCTACAGTTAAAGTACTGCGCAAATGTTGTCATCCACCCCATATTTTTTTTGTATTTTGTTTCCAAGAAGACAAACTTTCTTTCAGTTTTATCTTGAGCAGGCTTTTTTGAAGGTCTTTCCAACTTTTTCTTGGGACATTGGCTGCTTTTTCACTCATTTTAGTGCAGTCCTTGTACCTGACCATTTTCAGAGGAATGTTCTTTTGTTAAGCCACCTAAAAGTGGCCTATGAATCATTCAAGCATAAAAAAGGCACCTAAATCAAGGAATGAACCAGTATTGGGTCTATACATAGCAGACAACTATCAATATCAGCAAAGAATCAATTTTGTATCTTTAGGCTCTTTGTTACAAGCAGCCTGTTGCAAAACAACATAATTTGTTCTCATCTCTTTAGTTGAATCTATATAAAAAAAAATGCCAAAGAAACCACAGTTTGACAGGCATAATATAATAATTTTGCACCAACGAGGTGATTCCCAAAGAGCTATTAGCCAAAAACCTGTGCAGTGTGTTCTAAAAAAAGATTGAGGGAACTGGACAAGTGGAGCACAAAACAAGTGGCCTAAAATATCTACAGCACATGAATAGTATCTTAAAGTCATGTCCTTAAGAAATAGAAAAGAAAAAAAACCAGCAAAGATCTGACACAGGAACTGAGATGCATCTGGCCCTTCGGTTGATCTATCTAGTGTTCACTGAAGACTCATCAGAAATGGTCTCAGTGGAAGGGTGGTTTGTCAAGCATTCTTAAGAAAGGGAAACAGAGTGAAAAGGCCGTGGTATACCAAATTGCCCAAGAAAATCATTAGCAGCAGGTCTTATGAAATTTTTGGTTTTAATTGTCATCAATATGTATAGTGAAGGTCTAAATATTATACCAAATATTGACTTTCAAGCTTGTTATTGTACAAACTCTGTTTTTGCCTTTTATATGGCATTTCCATTAATGTTTATGCATGTTTGAATAAATTGCTGCAGCTATTTCCCATTTTTCCTACCAAAACATAAAGAAATGAGGGGTGACTCAAGGCTTTTGCACAGTATTACAGGTCCAGGTGCATCCCCTTTTTTATTTTTTCGGAATATACCAAATTGTTGATTTGGTCACTCCTAAAGTTTTTGCTATATACTTATTTTTAGTTTCTCAGCCTAATGATGGCCTTTTTCACTTACTTCAATATCTCTCTAGACCTCATATTGGGAGTCTCAATTAAGAGCTAAACTGATTGTCAATGAATTGTCCAATAAGTTTTGAGTCTCTGAAAATGGGGAACTGTGTATAAAAATGGCTGTAATTTCTAAACACTTAGTGCAAAACTTAAACTTCTTAAATCAAAGCTGAAAATCTACATTTCAGTCACATCTATATTGTTTGATTTAAAATTTACTCTAGTGAGACAACATTACAAAAATTGTGTAATTGTCCAAAAATGTATAGAACCTAACTCTATTCACTTGGGCTGTGTTAGGGCATGGGTCTGGATCCTGGATGAGCCCCCAAATGTGTTATAGCCCGTAAATCCATGACTCACAGGAACCAATGTAAAAAACAAAACATAAAAAACTAAAAACAAGTTTAATAACATAAAATAATCACTCGCCCCGGACACACACACCGACACAAAGCCATAAACAAAAAACAACAAAACATAAACAAAACCCAAACTCAAATAAGGCCAGTGGATTCATGTCCCTAAACTAATGTCAGGTCAAGTAAACTAACAAAACTAAAGCTGAAAACTGAGTTGCCC
>JASGAU010344633.1:0-16528 GCA_030220045.1 Australoheros facetus
CACACACACACACACACACACACACACACACACACACACACACCATTGTTTTGATAATGTCAGAACATTTATTTCCATCTGTTTGTTTTTACCCTCTTTGCTGGCAGCAGAAGCTTCATTTTCAGGTTCAGGTTGTGGCTTCTTTGCGTCCGTCCATGAGTCTGAGAACCAAGAGAAGCAAGTTTGTCCAGTTTAGACTAATTACGTGCACAAACGAACACAATGAACCACTGGAAAGCTCTGAGCACTCAGCAAAAAGCTCAAGTGAAGCTCGAATAAGGTTATTTCCAAAACACTCATCAAACTGTTCAATTTTACAAATTTAGTTGATTTAATTCTTTTTCTTTATTAAAAAAGGAGGAATAATCAGTTAAATCAAAAACGTTTGACAAATTTATTTAAAATCATGACAGAAGAATTTATGACATGACTGTGTTTCAACTTAATTGAAGTCTGGTGACATCTTTCTTCATTACCACAAACACGCAGACTTATTTAGCTTATTATGAAACTTATTTTACATCAAGACGTTAAAAAAAGGAAAATCTGTGTTGATAAAAACTAAAGAGAGCAGCAGAGCGGATGTTTTACCTGAGACACCTTTGCTGTTCGTTGGGCTCTGAAAAGAAAAGAATAAGGTTTTAATCAAACTGAATAACAAAAGGAAGAAAACATGTCTGCAGTCAGCTTTACAAGCACATTTCAAACCTTGAAATTTTAAGATTTTTGCACAGTGGGAAAACAACTTTTTTATGAGGCATCAATGTAGGTTTACATTCATTTGGATTGTGCGATATCTCCAACATTAGAAACTGTCTCAGACTGCTGCTGAAAAGCTAATTCATGCATTTATTACTTCTAGGCTGGACTATTGTAATTCATTATTATCAGGCTGTCCTAAAAACTCCCTGAAAAGCCTACAGCTGATCCAAAATGCTGCAGCTAGAGTACTGACAGGGACTAGAAAGAGAGAGCATATTTCTCCCATATTGGCTTCTTTTCATTGGCTCCCTGTTAAATCTAGAATACAATTTAAAATACTTCTTCTTACATACAAGGTCTTGAAGAATCAGGCCCCATCTTATCTTAAAGACCTCATAGTACTGTATCACCCCAACAGAGCACTTCGCTCTCAGACTGCTGGCTTACTTGTGGTTCCTAGGATATTTAAGAGTAGAATGGGCCTGTCTTCTGTGGAACCAGCTCCCAGTTTGGATTCGGGAGACAGACACCCTCTCTGTTTTAAAAATTAGGCTTAAAATTTTTGATCTTATAGTTAGGGCTGGGTGCACTGAGTGTTTCTTTTCACTCTGTTTATACCCCACTCTGCATTTACTCATTAGTTATGGTCCTGGGCTGTGCCCAGTGTTTTTGTGTTTTAAGGTTTCTCAAGTTCTTGTGTCTTAATCTTGATTTTTGTTTCCACTTCCTGTCTTATTTTGGTAGTGTCTTGTTTCTTGTGCAATGTGATTAGTTTTACTTCCCCTTGTCTCTGTGTAATTTGGTTCACCTGTGTTACCTGCTGTTTCCCCTTTCCCTTGTAATCCCCTGGTGTATTTACGTCCTGTGTTTTCTCTGCTTGTTGTTGCGTCGTTGAAGATGTTATGTTGGAGTGCTTGTGTGTTTTTGTCTACTGTGCTTCGTTTGTCTGACTCCCAGAAGGATTTTGTTTTTTGTTCAACTCAATAAACACCTTTTAGTTAATTCTGTCTCCGGAGTCCTATCTGGGTCCATCTCCACCTGTCATACCGCCTGACATGACAATCTCTGTCTCTCTTCCTTCAGCCCCAACCGGTTGTGGCAGATGACTGCCCCTCCCTGAGCCTGGTTCTGTTGGAGGTTTTTTTTATTCCTGTTAAAGGGAGTTTTTCCTTCCCACTGTCATTTTGATTGTTGGGTTTTCTCTGTAATTATGGTAGGGTCTTTAAAACAAAGAGTGCCTTGAGGCAACTGTTTGTTGTGATTTGGTGCTATATAAATAAAATTGAATTGAATTGATTTAAATTGAATTGAATTGATGTAGCATGGTGGCGTGGTGGTTAGCACTGTTGCTTCACAGCTAGAAGGTCTGGGTTTGAATCCGCTTTGGCCCGGGCCTTTCTGTGTGGAGTTTGTATGTTTTCCTCATGTTTGCATGGGTTTTCGTCAGGTACTCCGGTTTCCTCCCTCAGTCCAAAGACATGCAGTTATTGGGGTTAGGTTAATTGGTGATTCAAAATTGCCTATAGGTGTGAATAGTTGTCTGTCTCTCCGTGTTAGCCCTGTGACAGGTTTGCGAAGTATCCAGTTTCAGACTTTAGACTGAGAAGACAAATGGTCTGAAAGTGTCATGGGGTGGGTGTGAGGATGATTAAGGGAAGAGGGGACAGCCAGGGAGAATGAGACACAGAGGAACTAAATTATGGGAGATGAGAAGAAGGAAGCAAAAACTAAAAGTAAAGCACAGGGAACAAAAAACTCTTACAGTGAAACAGGAAGAATGATAAAAGTAAACAGGGAAGACACAGACACATGAATGGTCTTAAGACAAGAGACTTGACACGAGAGGGACACAGAGGGAAAACCACACTCTAAAGGTACTGTAAAGTAAGAACAAACTAAGTACACTCAAGAGAAAACACATGAAATATTGTAAACACTAAACAACCCAGGAATCAATGGAATAATTAAACAAGTAACTTCAAAAACTCAAAATGTTGGGACACTAACCCAGGACCATGACAGAAAGACCCCTGCTGCTGGATACAAACATTTTAACCCTTGAGAAGCGTCCATGAATTCAGGAAGAATGGAGCTGACTGTGTGATATCAGAGCACTCACCCCACACTGAAAGTCTTACTGCTGTTCACTGTGTGAATCTTTAACTTATCACTAAACTCAATTTCAGAGCTGAATCCTGTTTAGCAGCTGATGTTACTCAAGTTTTGTTTTCTTGACAGGTTTAGGTTGTTGGTAGAATTTTAAACACAGTGGACTAGTTCTTATATAGCACTTTTCTACTCAGTCTGAGCACTCAAAGCACTTAAACAGCATGTTTACATTTACCCATGCACACCTATTCATACAAGCACTTCCATGATTAACTAAGCTAAGTGCTTCAATTATCTAACATTCACACTCCAACGGTTGCGTCAGAGAGCAACTTGGGGTTAAGTATCTTGCCCAAGGAAACGCAGCCTGGAGTAGCCAGGAATCGAACTGCTGACATTCCAATCAATAGTTGACCTGCTCTACCTCCTGAGCTACAGCCACCCATCCAAACTAAAATCTCCCTCTGGTGAGGTGGCACTGCGTTTTAATACAACCATCCAACCAACTGTGTGACCGCCTAACTCCGTGTTGAAGTGATATTTTTCACCAGGCTGCCCACCTTCATAACCTGCATCTACACAGTAGCTAAGATTTTGAGGTTTATATTTGAGATGTTTTTTCAACACAGCAGATCATGGTTCTCTTTTCCTCAGGTTTCATGAATTCACCACATTGTTCCTTCACCTCATCATTTTCCATAAAGTGATTAGGAAAAGATATCAGGACATAACTGGTGTTTTTCTAAATAGTCCAGATTTAACATTATAACTTTAATCAACTATTAGTGACACAATAAGAAAGATAGAGGTTTAAATTGAGATGTTTAGAGGTTAAGATGTGATTTTACTACCTAATAAACCTGAATAGAACATGACATCATCATCCTGAACTACCTCTTTGCAGCAGGTTGGTGTGCATGTCAGTCAGGTTGGTTATTACTGGAGCTCAGAGGAGCCACACCTGCTGTCACACACTCAGGAATTTATTTACACCCATGAAGAACACTCCTTTAAAACCTTCCATGCAGACTGAAGGTATTCTCGTCATTAAAAGAGATGATCTGAAATTTTGCTGTATAGAAAAATCTTTTTCTTTCCTTTCTGCCTTTTCACATCTGAAGTGAATCTGCTGCACTTGACCTTACTAAAAGGATTAACCTTCCGTTAACGTTCCCACAGTCATCCTCTTGTGTATAACATTTGTGTTAAACTTTTATTTTGTTGGAAAAATTTCTAATTATACTGCCTATAATACTGCATGTGTAATGTAAATAAAATAAAACTGGTCCTAGCACAGAACCCTGTGGAACTCCATAGTTAACCTTAGTTTGTGAAGAAGACTCCCCATTTACATGAACAAATTGGACTCTATTAGATAAATATGATTCAAACCACTGCAGTGCATTACCTTTAAAACCTATAGCATGCTCTAATCACTTTTATTTACAGCCATGAAGGAAACTACTTTAAAAACCTGCCATGTAGATATTCTGATTCCGTTATTTTAATCATAAGGAAAGGTGATTTCAGATTTAGAGAAAAAACAAACTTGTATTTTCCTGTGAAATAAAAGATTGTGTTTGTGTCCTGAGCAAAGATTTCCACACTCTCCTGACTGATAAGAAGTTCAGCAGCAATAAAACTCCTCAGTGATGATTTTAGTCAGTATCTGATGGTAAATGGAGTCATTCTTATCTAGCTTTTCACAACATGTTTACATTTACCCCATTCACACCAACACTTCCATGATTAACTAAGCTAAGTGCTTTTATTATTTATTACATTCACACTCCAGCGCTTGTGGAAACCTTGGGTTCAGCATGCCCAAGGATACTTTGGCATACAGCCTGGAGCAGCCAGGAATCAAACCGCTGACCTTTCAATCAGTAGGTGACCTGCTCTACCTCCTGAGCTACAGCCACCCCAATTTGTTACACCTGTAAACACACCCAACTGTGATGTCATTGCATGCTGGCACACCGCAGTGTGCACATCTGCATCACTGCAGCCAGATGTTGAACCTGGTGTTAAAATGTGCTTAAACGAGTGTTTCTACTTAAGCTGTTGGTTCATACATCACAGTTATTCTTATTTTTCTGTCTTTAAACAGTTAAACATGTATTTGTCTAAAAGGAGGCACTAAATGAGAGTTTATGGAGTCATAAAACCTAAAGGTAGTACTCCAAAGAGCTGAAACCAGACGAGTGATAGTGAGCTGTTTACAGTCATGATGTCAACACTGAGGGAAAAACATATCAAAGATCTCAAACTGGACTTACTGGTTCTGAACTCAGCCATAACTGGATGCTTTTATTGTCCAGGATGATCTCATGATTCTTCCTCGCGAGGACTCGCGCTCTCACTGTAATCACACCAAACAATATTGACACACAGCTGCACACACTTACATCATTCATTCATCATGCTGAATTATTCTTGTAGGGTCTTTATTTTACAAAATAAAACATCTGAAGGCAACTGTTTGTTGTAATTTGGCCTTATATAAATAAAACTGAATTAAATTGAATATTAAAGTATAATCCTTATTGCAGTTATTTTTATTTGCTTGCTTTGCTGCTTCCTCACCCTCCTCTGAGCTGAAGTAGATGGCCGCCCTAGGGGCTCCTTCCTCGGCCTCCACCCGGCACTCTCCTCCACCTGACTTCTTCTTGCTCATAAAGTAAATCTGCAGTTTGTTTTTCAGAGTTTTGGTCTGAGCTGGACTCCAGTTCCCCTCCACGGTCACTGGCGGACACTCGGGTCCCTCCATCCTGCTGTCCAGTTCACACACACTGACACACTGATAGGCACTGATACACACTGACCCACACACTGATAGGCACTGATACACACTGACACAGCTAAGCAGCCGGTGCAGACTTCAGGCTAAACTTTAGTTTCATTTTTGTTTCTTCACAAACAGAAAAACTGGAACTCTGACTCAGCTCATTCCTTTATACATACAGACTTTAACTGTAAAAAACAAGTTTATGTCCTTTATACTTACTTTATACACATTTTTTTTTTTTGCTGGTTTAGGATATTTTACAAATCTTCACTGTTATGTAAACTTATTTGTAATTTCTTTAACATGATAAACATGCAGAGAATCGTTACATGAACTCAGTGGGACATTTAGGAAGCTGGGACTGAAAATAGGTCAGCTGAAGATGAGATCTATACGGATTAACTGAGAAACTGCTGCAGCATAAAAGAAGACTATTTAAATAGAAAGACGTCACATTTCACCTGATAATTAAAAACTTTTAAGTATAATATGCATTCAACAGTATATATAGTAATAGTAATAATGATAACAATAATATTTTTTGAAGTGACCATATCAAAACTGAGCATCAGCAGATTTAATGCAAATCAACATTTTAGTTATAAATTATAGTGAATTATTTTACATTATTTTTAAATAGGATGCAGAAAGAAGTTTATGTGTATATTTAATGGATCCTATTAGGGCGGGGAACGTTGCACCCTGCTGGAGACTGTTGCATACTGTGGTGGGTTTGGGAAAAAAGACCTTTTGTCTCATGACCTTTTTTTTCTTTCAGTCAGCAACCAGCTGATTCATTTTCTGTCAGATAACAAAGAGATCACATATTTGAGTTTAATAGAAACAAAATGATACAAAAAATACAGGAAGTTCCCCATTTAACTAATTAAACAGCAAACAACAGTAACATGCAACTGAACTCTATAACAGGAGATCACATGATTTTTAGAGTAAACAAAATCTAAAATCATCTCTCAAAATGAACGTTGCTGGTATTGGCTTCAAGCAGACGTGGCAAAAGTACAGACCTTCTGTACTTAAGTAGAAGTACAGAAACGTCTGTAAAGAAATACTGTGGTAAAGGTTGAGGTGCTGATTCAACCTCTTCACTCAAGTAAAAGTGAAAAAGTACAGACTCTGAAATTTACTCGAACTAAGAAAGTAAATCTCTTTGGAGGATGTTTCTGCCAGCTAGTTTTGTGCAAAGGTAACTGTACAAAGCTGCTGTATTAATGTAATAATAAAACAATATTATTATATGAGAATACAAACTTTAAATCTAGATTCTAATTCTAATGAATGAACTCAGTTGTTTGAACACTGTTATGTGGGACATAAGTAGAGAAAAAGAAAGAGAATTTTTAAAAACCTCAATCTGCTGTTACCTACACTGTAGAGGGTAACACTGCCTCACCTAAACGGGTACAGTCAGGGGTTACAGTGGGATTCAATGTATCCTTGGGCAAGATGCTTAACCCCAAGTTGCTCTCCGACGCAAGTGTTGGAATGTGAATGTGTGTGAATGTTAAATAGTAAAAGCACTTAGCTTAGTTAATCATGGAAGTGCTTGTATGAATGGGTGTGAATGGGGTAAATGTAAACATGTTGTATAAGCACTTTGAGTGCTCAGACTGAGTAGAAAAGCGCTATAGAAGAACTAGTCCATTTAACATTTAAAAACAGTAAAGCAAGCTGACTTATTTATCCTGCATTAAACTGCAGTATTTTGAATAACACAAAGTTAGTATACCTCAGTTTCTTTTGAAAAAAATTCACAATATGAGAAAACATAACTTCAGGTCAGATCCGATATCTGATTTTAAAATGTCCAGTTTATCAGGTGTCCCTGAGCAGTTTTTACCTCTCTTCCTGTCCTTCGTTCTAACCTCTCCTCTTTCTCACATCTTTCTCCATCTCTGAGTGAACTTCTTTCTCATTTTTTTCTCTCTGGAAATACAGCAGCTGTTCCTTAAGCTAGCAGATACACACTGAGACAAACTGCAGACACTTTGTGTCAACAACATGAGAACACATTCTGTTTCTGAACCTACAGACTAGTTTGTTCTGTTCACGGTGAGGAACAAAGTTTTAAGAGCTGATTGTTGAATTTTAGGCTTCATCATCTGCTTTGTTTTCACCTGCAACAGAACAAGAAGAGTGATGATGAGGAGGAGAAAGACCTTCACCCAAAAGCCAATTCAAATTCTTTGTAATACGATGTTGTCTTTGACAGGTAAGTGTTATTTTCTAACTTTTTTGTAAAACAATAGAAAATTTCTATTATTCCTGACAAATGTTGCTTTTGTGGATTTTAGAATTTTATGCTTTAGCCCCAAATAGCTACATTTATGTTTGTCTTTCTGAAAATGTTGCAATATTTGAGAAGATTCTTGAAACCTTAGCAAAATCTCCTAAACTTTTTTGTGTTTGATCTGAACAGTTAAAGAAAGATTTGATCAAACTGAATTTTTTGCCACATCAATTTATTGTTATTTTTTTCTTTATATTAAACATTTTTACCATTTTTCTAGGCAGTCTTTAAAGAGAAAACTACTTGAAATAAGATTAAAACCTAAATGAAAACCACTGCCATTATAGGTGAAAATGACAAATTTGTAACATCATTGTCCGAACCACAAAAGCAAAGCTTTAAGATCAAAAATACATATATATTTTAATTTGTTTACATGTACAAAACTAGAAAAACATAGTTTAAACCTCCAAACAAGAAACAAGCAGACATTTGTTACCAGGTGTGGAAATTTCAAAGCTAAAATTGGTCCCCAGGGGGCGCAGAAGCCCTCTGAAATCCAGTAAAGCTCCTGAAGTAAAAAACAAAACAAAAAAACATTTGTCTTTGTTTAAATTAGGAGGGCAGAGAAGACTCTGTGTGTGCGTGTGTGTGTGTATGTGTGTGTGTGTGTGTGTGTGTGTGGCACACACAGAGCCATTGTCCAGGATTTGTGCTGTCCCTGATTATGGCTGTGACCTGCCTGGTGCAACAGGTCCTGTGTCCTCCAGTCTGGGGAGCTGTGTGCCGGTGATCCTCTCAGTGGTCTTGATAATGGACTGGAGAGCTTTCCTGTTATCACCAGTGCAGCCAGAGTACCATACTAAGATACAGTATGTGAGGATGGCTGATCTGTAGAAGATCACCAGCAGCTATTATGGGAGTCGCGCTCTCTTCAATCACCTCAGGAAGTGAAGCCTCTGGAGACCTTTCTTGACCTTCGCTGTGGTGTTGACGGTCCAGGTCATGTCATGGCTGATGTTGACCCCTAGGTACTTGATGCTCTGCATGACCTCGACTTTCGCTGCTGATGGTGATCGGGCGATGGACGAGGGGCCTCAGTCTCCTGAAGTCCAGGTTCAGCTCCTTCATCTTTGCTGTGTTGTAGATCAAGTAGTTCTCTTGGATCCAGTTCTCCAGGTTCTCAACCTCTGATCTGTAGGCAGTCTCAGTGAAGAATGTAATCCTGCCTACCACAAGGGTGTCATTTGCAAACGTCATGATGGTGTTGGTCTCGTTTGTGGTTTTGCAGTCTTGTGTGTAGAAGGAGAAGAGGAAGGAGCTCAACACACAGCCCTGTGGTGCGCCAGTGTTCAGGGTGATGCTGGAGGAGACCTGCTCCCCCATGCGCACAGTCTGCTGGTGAGGATATGTATATAATTATATTTTAGTGCATGAATATAACTGTTTGTTGCTGTAAATGCTGTTTTTTACATGGTTAAGAGCACATACACTGATACATACATAGATGCCACATGTGCGGGTTGGCACGTTGCTGTGATACGTCAGGGGGTCCGCCATATTGGATGTGGCAGATCCGCGCTGTAAACTAAAGTATTGAACTTAATAAATCCCCTTTCTACAGTTATTTAAGTCAATGCTTCTCATTCACACATGCACTAATATATCCTGGGAAACTGACAGGCACCAAAAATAACATTTGTAACTTTCTCTGATAATTAAAATGTTAAATAATCCATGTATGTTTAGGGTACATGGAGTATTAAGTACTATAATGGCAACGTTTAATACAAATAATTAACATTGTCCAAATCTGAATAAGAGCTTCATTTTCTGTTTAGCAGTGAAACTGTATAGTAAAATTGTAGATCCACGTTCTATTGCATATGTAATGGAAAATTTGTTTTTCAACTCTAATAACCTCTGTGTATCTCTTTGGTATGTAATTGTAATTTTGTAGAACAAAGAACAAGTGTGCGAAGTAGAAAACAAATTTCTTTCTAGGTTGTGTCCAAGACCATGACACACTTATTATCAGGCTGAAATTACATGGTGGTGGGAAACTGAACTCCCCACAGCTAACAGAGCAAGACTGTATCAACACAATGACTATAAAGGAACTGTGGTTATTTTGCTCTTTGGTCAATGCTGGTGCAAAGACTGTTCATGCTGTATTGATCCCTTTGCAAAGGTTATATTCTTACTTTCAATAAATCATCATAAAATCAGTTTGGTTTCAGGGCTTCACTTATTTTTCCATGACAGTCTTGGCGATGGGATTTCTCAAATGACTTCTTCGCTGCTTTCATGTTGATCCAGGAAAACCTGCGCAGGTGGACTCAACCAGTCTGAAAAGTGCTTACCTCTGAGCCCATTATTCAGGAGACGTGCACCTGACAACCGAGAGCATTGATAAAGAACTCAGAGTGGAGAGCGGGTGAGACCAAGTTGATTTTCTGACTGCACTATAATTTCAAGGACAAAAAATTTAATTAAATTTTAAATTGTTCTGTGTTTGGCAAGAGGGTCTGCGATTCAGAGAAAAGTTCTGTGAACACAGTTGATCTGGGATCAACACTGTTGACTTGGGCTGATCGCCACCAGCAGACACAAACTGACAAAGTTAATTTGGGCTGATCGCTGTGGGCACACACAAACTAATGGTTGGTTTGCGCTGATTGCCAGTCAGACGAAGGTTAACAGCATTGTGGGTTACATAAGTGATGACTTACCGGGACTGAATCACAGATAGGCATTGATGTCCTTGAAAATCTAGAGAGTGGCTCTCTGAGATTAACTGTATACTGCCAGGAACCAAAATGGGGAACTCAAAATCCAAAATGGAAAAGCTGGCACAAATGAAGTATAACCAAAATAGTCCAAATGTCCAATTTATGAAAAACAAACATGGTGAGGAAATTTTACAGCAATTAAATGTGTGGGTAAATGAACATGGGTTTCCAGAAGAAGGGTCTTTTAGTATAAGGCAATTAAATTTTCCACAACAGCATACAATAAAATTTTATAGTTAAAAAGGTAAAACAAAAAAAATGAGATATTTCCAGGCACATCTAAATGCACCGTGAACCCAGCAATAATCAATTCACATTTGAATTTCCAGTTTACTTTTTGTTTAAAAACATTAGCAGTGTGGTCAAATAATAGTTTTATGCTTTCATGTTCATTAGTCAGCTGTATCTGTGGAGAGTGACAGCAAACAATCAGAGTAGTTATTTGGGGGCAGTGCAGTTAACCTCCTGAGACCCTGCATCCACATTTGGAGACCTTACATTTTGGCTTTGCTGCACCTTATACATCATTCTGCCCAACTTTGTTAAGTCATGTTGTTTTTGTTGGTTTATGCTATAGAATAATCCCAGTGTCCACATATGAGGACATTTTTTTTTTCATAAAAAGTATGTAACAACCATGTAACAAAACTTCCTGTTCAGAGAGGAAGCTCAGTTTATATACATATCAGGTCCATCTAATCACAAATATCTAGGAGAAATAAAAATCCATCGCAAACAGGGGCTCATGTCTCAGGAGGTTAAGTCAGATTGTTGAGTTAAGTTAGCAGGATTGACTTTGTCATTGTTTGGAGGCTGGTTTCACTGTGGAAATTCACAGTATTTTCCACAATACCAGCAAATTCTGTTTTCAAAATGTTATGATGGCCAAATGTGATTTTAAAAAATGTGATGCTGTTTTTGACTGTAAAATGGTTTGAGTCCTAATCAAATAACTGATTTAAGAAAATAAAAGTAGCCCTATTTAGAGATAGAGTTGATTGAATTTAAACATTTAAAAGAATAGGTAACATAAATTAGACAATGGGATCAATAAAATGAAATAAAGTTGAAAATATCTGGGAGAATAAGAAGCAGTAGAGAATTAAATACAATTTTTATAAAAAACAACAGTAGTATAAGAAACAAATAGTAACAAATGGTGATAATAACAAAATAGCTTGGAAATAAACTGAGCCTATAATAAATAAGATTGAACTAAAAACACAAATAAAATAGATGTTCAGTAAGATAAAGGTGTGATGTGTGGTGAATATAGATTTTAAGAGACTGTGGACACTCAGCTATCAACCCAAAGCTTTGATATTTCATAAGAATTTTATATTTTAAGTTATTATAAGTTTTATTTTAAATCCGTCTGTGGGAGGAACAAAAATGGGGTGTAAGTTGGTTCCCTGGAAATGTTGTTTTGGTGTGGAGCAGATTGTGTGACACTCTCAGTCCTGCCTCTGTGGGGTAAAATCCATTGCTGTGTGCTGCCATTGTTCTCATAATTACTGAACAGGAAAGCAAGTGAACTTATTAAACTAAGAAAAACAGAATGCTGGATAGAGCTGAGGGACTAGTTTATGACCTGTCACAAAAGATAAGATGGAAGGGAAGGAGTAGGTTTGAGGAGCCAGTATCCTGATGATGGAGACCCTGAAAGAGGAGGAGTGTCCAACAAAGTGTTTGCATATCTTTCAGCGTAAGTGGAAAGATGAGACTGGGAGCGCATGGAATACCAATAAGTCCACAGGAGCATTATTTCAGAACATGATGAGGATTGCCTCCTCGAGTGAAGAAGCGGCTGGAGCAGGTGGTCAAACTGAATAAAATGGGTTGGTCTTTGTTTGTTGACCTGTGGCGCAGTGGGTAGGCATTCACCTTGCAACCGGAGGGTTGCAGGTTCGAGTCCCTGTTGTTGTTGTTGTTGTTGTGTCCCTGGGCAAGACACTTAACCCACATTGTGTGAATGTGGTTCTGTGGGCTGTAGGTGCAAACTGCCAGGGCAGCTTTGGCTACATTAGTAGCTTACCACCACCAAGTATGATTGAGTTGTGAATGATTAGCAGACTACAATAGTGCTTTGAGTACCTTGAAAATATAAGTCTAAGGTATTATTATTAACAATATGTCCAATATGTTAACTATTACGGAGAGAGGAGGAAACCAACAAACAGCTGGCCAACAAGTTAACACAGCTGCAGCCGACAGAACTGACCAAACAAAGGGAGAAAGCTACGACTCAAGCACCATCCATGACTACACACATTGAGGCTTGGCTCCCGTGTTAGTTGCTAATGCTGCTCCTACACACACACACACACACACACAGTCTGCTCCAGTCACTCCACAGGTTGCAGGTAGCCATAGGCATGTCCAGAAAAGCTTGAGACATGACTCTCATGAGCTGGGCCTTATGATTAAGGCGGCGCTGCATATTTCAGAGTGGAGCCTAACAGATAACAAATTAATACACATTTCAAAAGATAAAGATTTTATTAGGATTTTGATGAAAAGCAGCGATGAAAGTATTGCAACTAAAGTGTTGGTAAATGAAAGAGCTGTGAGTCAAATGGTGTTATCAGCAGGGCATGAAACAGGTTTCTGTTCAGTTGCAAATGTCATAACAGTCACTGAATAGTTGTTAGAGAAAAACCCTGAATGTTAACAGTGCAGTAGTTCTCAGGAGAAATCAGAGACTCTCCAGCTTGAATATCATCAACTCTCTGGTGAAGCAGAATGTCCTTTCACAACTAAAGACCAGGGACCAGGGAACGAGATGATTTTTTTTTTTTTTAACCTCCCTATCCCAGTGAATCTCTTTCTGATTTCATGCTAAAGATAGCACGGGTAAAACGGCTGCATGACCTCAGACACCTGTCTCCCCTGTTTGTGTTTGTATTTCTTGGATGGGTGTTCTGTTAACTGTAATTTCCCCATTGTGGGACTAATAAAGGTATTCGTATTCGTAAAGCGACACCTCAAGTCACTATTACAGGAATATATTCTCATGTGACTAATTAAATTCATAACTCGATTTCAAAGATAACATTAGAAACACATCACCGTACAGCCCACTGGCACAAACCTTTAAGTGTGTGGAAAATAACTGACATGAGAATCACTGGAATTGTTGCAGCATTTCTTTAATGTTCTTTAAAAAGATTAGATTTAAAATGTAATGTGACAACAGCAAGAGAAAAATAGAATAGCAAAAGCCCCTTCAAAGACACATTTTAGATTATGAAATGTTTTCTAATGAAATGTTTTTTGCTCAGTAAATTTAAACATGTGACAAGTATTTTTTTTTCCAGAAGTGTTGCACAGTGGGGGCATGGCAGTTCACTTAAATGTGATAAGGTATTCTGGGTACGCCTGGATATCATTGAAGACAACAAACATGGATGGGTTAGCAGTTTTATCTGTGACACTGTCATACAGGTCTGAAGCATTCCAGGATTTGGCAGGAGGGGTGATTATGCCACTTCGTCCTTGGGTGTAGTCTCCAACTAGAACCTTGGTCTGGTACATGCACTTGTGCCCAAAGATATTAGGCCTGGCATACCTTCCTGCTGAATAGTTCGGGTCCACAGCGAAGTAAGAGCCGTTGCCGTACATCGCACCTACAGACAAAGAGAATGAATGAACTGAATGCTGTGGTTCAGTGGATCGATAATTTGAAGTGGAATTAGACTGCTGCTCCTCCACGGTGCTCTCTCTTACTATTTTAACTTGACTGCACACTTGGTCTTTGGCACAAAGTCACTTTACTGACTCAACTGGACTTTGAAGTCAAACTCCAGCAAGTGTACCGAACACCTTTACTGACTGAGAGCTACATTCTGAAATGTAGCCTCATTACAAAAAATGCATTGGTCCAGTAATATAGTTATTCTAAGTAAAACAAGTTGTCCATTTAGAATTATAAGGTTCTGACATTTTTGATGTAATTTCACTTACTGTCATATTCTGTCTGTCTTATTCATTAACCGCTAATCAACAACATGTAAGAGATTTTTTAAAATTATATACAACTTTTGCCATTTTATTCACAAACCAAAAAAGGTTCCATCTGCAAAATCAAGCTTTACTTAATATTATTAGGTTCTATTATTTAATATCTCAAAACTGGTCAGAATGCAGATGGAACCTTATAACTCTGAGTGGCTGAAGTGTTACTGGAAGTTATCATTATCATCCTTCTCATGCACCTTCAAATTGGTAATGTTGTTAGAGAAACCTCTTCTCCGACTTGGATAATAGTCAAGTCAGATCTCTGTTATTGTGTGTGTGTGTAAAAATATGTTGCTGGATTCATTAGAGAAAAGAAAAAAAATATTTTATTTATTTATTAAAATTAAACCTGCGCTCAATGTTAAATTTTGACATTGTGAAAAACTAATGCATAAGGTTTGTTTAGAATAATCACTTTAGACTGCAGACAAAACAATGTGAATGAGCGACTGATATTTTTAAGATGGGTACTGATATTTTATGACCTAAACACCCAATATATCAGCCAATAAATAATAATTTTTAATTGTGACAACAACTATTGGATTATTCCTTTACACCCTGCTCCACTCTGCTGAGATCAGATGATTACGCTGCTTCATCAGGCTATTCAATTAATTTCAAGCAGTTTGTCATTACACAAATTTCAATTTATTGCATCTGGAACTCTGTGTGTGTGTGTGTGTGTGTGTGTGTGTGTGTGTGTGTGTGTGTGTGTTTGGTTACCATTTTTTCCTGCATAGCTCCGGTTGAAGCCTTTGCTGTTGATGAGATCGATGGAGTCGGCACTGGTGCCGTGAAACAGAAGCCGTTCATTGTTGGTGTGTTTGTTCTTCGCCTCCATTTGCTTCTTCAGGATCTGGTAGTTCTGCCACAGCGCTGGATTTTGCACGCGTTCAATCTGCCAACACGGTCCAAAAAGAAAATTAATTATTTTTCAAAATTCCATTCTTCCCTTTATTTCTCATTAGTGGTGCATTTCTTGCCTGTCATGAAAACACTTCATACATGAACTTTGAACTAACACACATCTCTCCAAGAGTTCCACTGAGGCTTGCTCCAGCATTAATTGGCAGGTGTCTGTGTGATGCACCTGTATTCAGGCTAGCTTGCATTAGCTTAAAAAGCAGTCCAGATGACAATATTTAGTGATAGAAACACCAGGTGAATGCCAAAGTGCTAAAGTCAAAGCTTCAAAATTGAGCTTCACACCAGTGGGTGACATAATGGTGGCTATGTCCATCTTTTATATGCAGTCTATGAGAAACAATCCAAACTCAAAGCTGAGACTTGGCACTTTAATTTACTAACTAGTTATTTTTAACTGTCCAAATCATACAGTCTGCTCTGTGTAATTATGAGTGAACATACACTGATGATGTTAACACGAAGTCTGGTCTTTGTCAGTTCACCCTCCACGTCGTTGTATTCCTTAGATCCTTGAGTCAGAGCAAACAGCTTCACAAGGTCGCCCTTCATGTCCTCCCAAAATGAAGGCAGAGGCAGAGCATTGTCATCTGTAACAATCATTGGAAGAGTTCAGTTTAAATAACATTCTACACTAACATGTGCACCAGGCTGTGGCTGGAGTTTAGGACTGAGATTACTTGTTCTCAGGGTTTTTATAAGTGACAGCTTTTTTCAGCTTGGTTTTCTTACACATTATAACATTTTAAGCAAATACAGCCAATCATAACTCACCACTTAGCCTTCATAGAGGTTTTACTTTGGAAAATAACATAACATTTTATTACAGAGATTAGAGCATGCTATAGGTATTAAAGGTACTGCACTGCAGTGGTTTGAATCATATTTATCTAATAGACTCCAATTTATTCATGTAAATGGGGAGTCTTCTTCACACACTAA
>JASGAU010344634.1:0-10148 GCA_030220045.1 Australoheros facetus
GAGATGATCTGAAAAGTGAAAATGCAGAATGTGCTTACAGCAAAAAGCTTTCGCACTTACCCTGGAGTGGAACAGAATGGTGCTCTGTATAAAAAGATGAACCATTTGTTTCCTGAGGCAAATGTGAAGACTCTCTGGGTCCAACTCTCACCTGAAATAAGAAAAAAAATTAAAATAATTCACTCCACAGATGCTCAATTTATCATCGATGTTAACAAAATAAACCCACTTACCATCTTTGACACATTCTCAAGTACTCCATCTGCGCAGGCTTGCTGGACTCTGTGCTGCCATCGCACCGTTCTCTCAATGAGGAAGCGCAGAGCGTCTCCCTCTGGTAGGCGAACCCGAATCCTCTGCAGGGAGGCCAGCAGGGGCAGGACTTTGTCCAGAGGAGGTTTCCTCGACCGCTGGCAAAGAGGGCACAGCCAGGCCTGGCCGTACTCGAGATCTGCAGTCGCTGGTACGCAGCCACAGTGGAAAATGTCTCGACAGAGCTCACACTGCATCATGGGTCCTGAAGGGGCCGTTTGGCAAACACAAACACTAAGTGCACAACAGCTTTCAGCAGGAAGAAGCTTGGACTCATTTGAAGACCTCAGAGCCAGTAAGATCTCCATCTCCCTCTGTCGAACCTCTGCAAGAGTCATCATCTGTGAGGAGAGAAAATTAGATCAAATTTAAAACTAACATCCGACACCAGATTATGTCTCGCTTGCAGCTCTTTTAATATACAAACGTCTCCTGAAGTGACCTCTAAGAAAGAAACCCTGTGTGCCTACTGAACCTTTTTTTAATACTAGGTTAAATAATTTAAAGTGCCCAAGAAACTTGCTTAGAGCTACAGTTGGGCTGCAGGGCGACTTTCTTTTGATTCACAGACAGCATTTACTCTGCGGCACGTTACGTCTGGCAGAGTAGAATTTATTTAAAATAAAAAAAATAAAAATCTGTTTATAGTTATAAATAAGCAGCACTTTTTAAGAAGAACATTCTGGAGTAAAGGAAACTATACAATAAGCTGTTTTTTAAATCCTAACTATAGTCAAACAGTAACGAGAGAAAAAAAAAAAGATAATGCAGGTTTACTCACAGCAGAGGCAGAGTCCTTACTCTCAGAGAGAGCTCTCTCTACGTCACACACAGAGTCCAGTTTAGCTGAAGCCTTTTTAATGATCTGCGGAGCTTCTTTGATTTTTTTAGATTTTGACTTCTGATGTCCAGACCCAACGTCACACCTTGGGCAGAGGACCTGAAAAACAAGACGACAAATTCTATTAGAAGAGCTTTTTAAGCTCAGGTAATTTACCAGACTTCTAGTTTTATGATGTCAGGCACTAAATTTTCATGCTGATGGATAATGAACATTATGTTTGATTCACGGGCTCTTTGGGATTGTGGTCATGCATACAGTGCATAATAAATACAAAACAATTTGGTCCTCAGTGAAGATGGAAGGGTCTGCATTTGGGTCAGCCACATTTATATACATATTTACCTCTAGGAGTGAGAAAGGGGAGTTTTTCAGTAGGAATGTCCTTGTGGCGGTCTCCTTCCAGCTCTGGACGTCGCTGACGAGTGCCTCCAGGCGACTGAGCTGGTTGAGCTTCACTGGGATGCCCTCTGCTCTGAGAACCAGCTCAGAGAGGCTGTCAAGCACAGGAATACGTCCCCCGAGCTAAGAGCACAGACAAGATTAATAATTCACATTCACCCATTGCTAATATTTAAGTGATAAAAGCATAAAGTATATTTTACCTGGAGCATTTCAGCTTCATGGAGCCATTTCTTGGCCTTGCTGACAACATCCTTCAGCTGCAGACAGTTGGGCAGATAAGCAGGGATGTTTTCTACTTCCTGTAGAGCAGCATCAAGGGTTTCTATGGTGTGATATGGCCTGTGAAGAGGAGTGAGGTTTAGTAAATAGTGCAGATGTTTAAAAATAGTCATTCATATAAAAGAAAGACCATAAGCTCATTTTCAGTGTTTGGTATATCACTGTCACAACACCATAACTCACTTTACCCATCATGATCCAGCTCTGCAGATGTGGCACATTTCACTCTGAAGATTTAAGCTGATTTCACACTTTCACATAACATGAAGTGTGAATTTACTTAATTTTCATGAAATTTTAAAGGTCATAAGTTGCAGAAACCTCTTCATTTCTGCTTGGTGTCATTCACCGTGTCTGTCATCACAACTTGTGTGTTAACCCCTTAACTGGCAGCAAAAAAATCACCTGAAAAAAACTACATAACACCCTCTAGTTATTGTTGGCTCTGAACAACCCATTTCATAGCCTATTAACTGACCGCGTCTGGTCCACGGCAAATGAAGTGCATTTATTTGGCAAGCTAGACCCGCCCATTTTGAGTTACACCTCATTCGGCCAATCATGTTAAGAAATGGGTTTCCCAGAGCCAATGATAAGCAGAGGGCGTCACGTAGCTTTGTCAGGTGATTTAGTGCAGCTAGTTACATGATTGGCCGAATGAGGTGTCAATAAAAATGGGAGGGTCTAGCCTGCCATTTAAAGGGGACTACAAACGGCCGTCACCGGGCCCTGGCCAGTTAAGGGGTTATGAATCAGTGAACCTTCATATACTCACCTGGCCTCCAGGAGACTGAGGACTCGCTCCTCCCACTGCTCTGACACCGTCAGCAGCTCCTGCAGACGAGCCATGGCCTTCTCCACAGAGCTGTGAGGGGCCAGGCCCACACCTTGGTCTATCAGCCTCCTCATAGTGTCCAGACAGAGGCTGTCTGGTCGGCTGCTGGCTTGCTGAACAGCCTCCAGCCATCTAGCCTGCTCCAGTCTCTCTCTGAGCAGGGGCAGCTGCTGCAGCTCCACGTCCAGGCCCAGACTCACATCAAGCAGGTCCTGCAGCTCCAGGGCACTGGGTGACTCATCAGAAAGGAGGCGTTCACTGCGCTGCTGGAAGTCATCCACCCGGGTCAAAAGGTCCTACAGATCACATCCAACAGGCAAGGCATTTCAATACTGGATCAGGCACACTTTATAAAAAATAAAGTACATCTATGGTGTATGCTGAGACTAGAGATACTGCCAAACCTTGATGAGGACACAAGGGTTTGAAGGTGAAGCAATTCTTTTTAAGAAAAATTCAAAATTCATTTTTATTTCTTTTTACTAACCTTCAGTAAAGGAGCCTGTCGGATGTTACATGGCAGGTTGTCTAGCTGTTTGACAAACGACCTCAGCTCCTCCACAGTTAACTCGTTCTGGCTTTGAGACTTTCCTCCTCCAGAGCGGTACCTGAAGCACAGATTAAAACTGCGTTACACATCATTTAGCACTGCGAATGGCAAAGAAAACCAAAAACACCGCCAGCAGATGAGCAACAACAACAATCATTTACATAAATGTGAGTCAGCTCGCGCTAATACATACTAGAAACCTGTCTCCAGAAAACAGCTTGTTCCAGAGAACAACAAGAACATGACATGATTATGTAACATCCTGTGTGACCTATGAAACTGAATCAATAAGGCCATTTCCATCTTTCAATAAAGATAGATCCATGAGCAGTGTGGAACATTTCAAAATTGGATTTTAGTACCTCGTCTGCCTCTTCCCATTGAGAAGCTGCTGTGCCATCACAGAAACTTTATCAGCCTCGGAGGTGATTGTACGCAGCTGATCCAGGAGGCTGGTTTGAGGGAACGCCTTTGTTTCCGCCTGCTCTACCAGGATGTGAAGCTCCTCCAACCCTAACCAAAAACAGAACAGTGTTACAAGAAATGCCCAGATTGCACATTAACATTTGAATAAGTCACTAAAATGACAGAAAGTACATCAGGGTGAGCACCTTTTTTCTTGGTTCCTTTGTTCTCCACGATGTCCTGGACATTAGACACCCAGTTTTTATACGAATCTGCACGCAGCTTCACAGAGGCCATCAATGGGTACAACTCATCCAGTGTTAACTTGTAACTGCAGGAGAAAGGAAACAAAACAAACACACAAAAAAAAACACGGTGAATAAACGATGATTTTTTGTCATGTAACTTTTCAGTACAAAGTCATAACTGCCTGTACTAAATACTACAAGAATCAGCTCTAGTTTGTTAAAACCTTCTCTGGATGAGAAGGCAGGCAGGCGTTACACTTTGTTGTTCTTTGTAGGTTGAGTAGCTGCTGTTACTGGGAGCAAAGAATTGCAATAGTCTTATGTATATCATAGCAACAACAAACCTTTTTTTTTTTTTTTTCCCATGAGACTGCTGAATTTTTGTACCATTAGGAAAAACTTGTTATATTTCTCCACTTCCAATAACCTTTTAACAGGCTGTTCAGCTGGAGCAGACCCCTTGTAATTACAGATGAGCTGAGAAATGAGTATGCAAATGAGCAAGCAGAGGCGCTGTTGTCACTTATCACTTACTGGAGTGTGAGGTTGCTAGGAGGACAAAAGCAGAGGTCCTGGGTGTGGTACAAGCAAACTGTCTTGTCGGGACTGCAGGCACAGGTGATGCCAGACAGGTAACAGGTGGTCAGACACTTGAAACACTGCCGTTTCTCATCTGGGAGCGCCTCATAATCAACCTGTTGAGACTGCACCACGCCCTGGGGACACAGATGCAGTCATTAGAGGAGCACAAGAGACAGAAGAGCCGTGTGTGTGTANNCCCCCCCCCAAAAAAAAAAGAAAGAAAAAACAAAAAAAGAAAGGGAGAGGAAAAAAAAAATCTCTGGAGAAGAAACTTGTATTGTGATAAACATTTTCCTAAAAGGCTCAAAAAGGCCTCTCTTATCTAGGCCAGATGTCAAATAGATAAATCTGTCCGTATGCACTGCTTTTCAGATGGCTATAAAAACAGCAGAGCTGCTCACCATTTTGTTAATTTTCTCTCGTAGGTTCTTCTCCTGTTGGACCATGAGAGTCATCTCCTCATGCAGTGTTGATGCCAGAACAACATCCACCGTGTCTGCTTTAAAGGCCATGTTGCAAACCATCTCGTCGTGGGAGAAGACGCAGTATCTGCTCAGCTGGCGATAGTGATCCACACAGCTACGGCCAATAGGCATCTGTCAGAAAACACGGAAATCAAGGTGTGTTTAAAAGGAATGCACCAAATCTACAGAGGCAAACTATGGATCTTCATCTAAACACACATCCTAAAGTGTTTGGGCTTGAACAGAACTCATAAAAACATCTATTGTAATGCAAGGAAGCTGAGGAGTAATTCAGTTATAACCAACTAAAATGATCTGGTTATCTGGTATAGTGCAAACACATTTTTCTTACCCAGTCCATGGTGCAGAAGTTGACCGCTTCAGCAAAGTTGAAACCCTGGTTGAATCCACTGTGGTAAGCTCTGGGGAAAGTGATGACAAACTCACCTGCACACTGGTTGGTGCGATAGATCTACAGGTGGAAAGACAAGAAAAATTCACGTTTTGCTGCCCCTGTGTTTTTTTTTTTTTTTATTCTGTTCCATGAAGTGGTTTTAAAATTTAATCTAAACCCTGTTTTTATTTATTTTTTTTAAGTTTAAGTACTTTCTTGCTGTAAGACAATGTTTGAAGGGTGTTGTATGCATTAAGCAAGAAATCTCCTCAATTTATATTTCTTTATAATTTGATTCTCAGTTTTTATTTATTTACAGTTAACAGTTTACCGGGACACCGTTGTTCATCAGAGTGTTGGGATTCATGATGGTAACCAGCTGATGAAGGAGATCTGGCTGAGACTCAAACAGCTCAGGAGCCAGTTTCTTCATGACCGCCTCGAGGTGCTCTGCAGCATAACCAGGAGCCCCATACCACGTCTTTGGCTCACCCCTGCACATATGGTCAAATATCTTAGTAAAAAAAAACAATCAGAGAAACCCAGCAGGAAATACATTTTTAGGCATTATAATACATCTTTTACAGGACTGACAAGGTTTAATCTTTAAGAAAAATCATGACTTAAGGGGCCTGTTTGTTTTTTCCATGATTCTGGGGTTCAGTTGAGAGGTTTCTCTAGTGTATGCACATATTACAAAAAGGCTTCTAGTGTTAAGAAAATAAAACTCCAACATTAAGAAAAAAATAAATCATTACTACAGTTGGACAATAGAATTTAGAAAGTCCACTCTACCAGTGCAGATAGTTTATGGAGTAGCTCCAGTGGTCCTCGATGTGCCAGCAGAAAGAGGAGAAGCACATGCCCACATACAGCCAGGGTACCTTCATCCCACAGATGTCGGCTGTAATGTGTGTCAGCACCGATGCATCGAGGACCGGCATGTTGTTCAAATTCCAGCCGCTGCTCACGTAATGCTGCGGGTCAGAGGTGCATCTCAATACTCAGACATAGCCCAGAAAATATAAAATCAATCATATGTAATTACAAACAAATCAGTCCTGCTCATTTTTAATGCCGCCTGCCAGAAATTTAAAAACAAAGTTTAAAATGGTGCTTTTAGTACATTTAATTTAAAAAACAAACAAAAAAAAAACAAAACACAGTTGTATGTACCACTATATATAAAACTTCATGTTTTAAAAGAAAGAAAAAAAAAATAATGCATTCCCATGACAGACAATTTGTACCTCGTCCTCAGGAGAGACTTCAAAATGTCCGTTTCTCACAGGAAAACCACTCCCAAACTCCTTGGAGGCAATGTCTGCGCCGTACTCCACAGTCACATCCTCTTCGATGGTACTCACTAGACGCCAGAACTCCTTCTCCACCAGCTCAGTTGGCACCATCTTAAAAAGAATATGTTTATCAAAGCATTGTATTAAATACAAATATTTAAAAAAAAAAAAAGTGAGATAACAGACACAGGACTTGATCTGTAAGTAGAATAACAAAGCATTTCTTTCTTTTTTTTAAACTCTACAATAAAACAATAGACTGGGATTGTTTCCTTTGTCTCAGAAAACTGGTTTGCGATAAAAATGACATTTTCATGTACTGGAATGTTTCGATTTTCTATATATTTATATTTGGAAATGATTTGGTGCACAGAGTATTTAGTAAAAGTCAGTACAACCTCTGTTTTGACTGTGCAAGCCATCACATTTGGAGGTCACGCAGTAGTATAAACGAGGCTGTGGGGAAACTAGTTCTATATGACTTTTGGTAAGAAATGTAAGAGATGCTCAAAGTTAATTATGAAGTGGTTTTATTAAAAAAAAAAGTAAATGTTGGAGCATATATTTAATAAAGTAATGTCTCAGTTTGAACATCTGATTTGTTGTCTTTATGCCATTTCTGGTATAAATACGATGTTTGCAAAAGGACAGCTGTGATAAAGAAGTGAGACTTAAGTTTTAAACACAATGGTCAACTCTTAAAAGGCTATCAAACAGTAAGTGTGTGGGACCCCATGTTCCTTTGCTTACAAGTTCTACATATTCATATGAAGAAGCTGCTGATGAGTCTTACTGTTATGCAACCTCTTCTAAAAATCCAGCTCTTACTCTAGTAGGTATCCTTGCAGCTTTTTGTTTTTAAGGTCCTCACCTGTGGAACAAACTTCCTGAACACCTGAGATCAGCTGAAACTGTTATATAATGTGTGAGACAAACTCACATGAACTGGCATGTTGAAATAATCAGACTTGAAGGAGTCAGCCATGTCTCCAAAAGTTTGGAGGGTGTAGCTCCTGCTGGCCTGCTCAAAGCCAAACGCAACAGGAGGTTTGCCACATTCCTGTCATAAACCAACAGATGACATAAAAAGTTAAAACAAACCACCTGGGATTATACTATAATTGTGTATGTCAGACAGGAGGTATACTCTAGTTCCCAGTGTTGAGCTGACTTGAGCTCGCTGAGGGTGGAAGAGCTGCAGCTCACCTGAGCCAGGCACTTGGGGCATCTCCAGTCACCTCTGGGAACATCGTGGAGTGGAGGGATGAGACAGAAGATGTGATAGCTGTCGTCACAGCCGTCGCATAATAGCAGGCGGTCCTCAGCACTTCCACTGCCACACACCAGGCACATGTACTGGTCCACCTGATGAGACAGAATAGTTATGAGCATGTACTATGTACAACATAGATGGATGTTTAAATCATGTAACAAAACAAAGTAGTTGGGCAATAACTAGTACATAGGAAAACATTTACTTTATTCACCGGGGGGGGGTTTATTGTATTTAATATAGTTTCTTCATTTTCAGTTGTTTCCTTGTGTTCAATGGGCTCAGTTTTCACCTCAGTGACTGCCATTCTCACTGAAAAATAAGAATGAAGATTGATTAGAGGTTTCAGGAGTCGCCAATAACATTTAGACCCATTAAGCAACACGTTCATTTTCATTTATAAATCTATCAGCACAGTTAGGGTTTTTCTTACCAGGTTCTGGTTTGGGAATATATGTTCCCATTCTCCTCAGGTTGGGACGAATCTCACAAACTTCTCTGGGTTCACTTTTGACATATCCTTTCTGGAGTCAGGGAGAGTCAGACACAAACAGAGTTAAGCTGTACTTTCAGAACTAATGTGGGAATGACACCACTAAACGGTCAGTCTTTGTTCAGGTCAGCAGCAGCAGCGTATGATCACATGATGTAGAAATGATGTCTTGATGATGCTCTTGTCTTGTTTTAGACAGGCCTGTCTGAAATGCACTGCAGTTTTAATTCTTTATTTTTTTTTAATAAATAAAAACACATGCAGCAAACAATTATTACAAATGCTGCACAGTGTCTCTCTCCCCTCACCCCCAACCAGTCGTGGCAGATGAATGCCCCTCCCTGAAACTGGTTCTGACAGAGGTTTCTTCTTGTTAAAAGGGAGTTTTTCTTTCCCACTGTTGCCAAGTGCTCGCTCATGGGGGGGTTGTCTGATTGTTGAGTTTTCTCTGTAATTATTGCAGCTTGAGGCGACTGTTGTGATTTGGCAATATATAAATAAAACTGAATTGAATTAAGCTAAACCTTCCTGCAGCGCTTCTGCATGCTAAGCAGACGTACAGTTTCTGGGTTCTACAGATTTTGTTGCGACTTGCACAGTTCCATTAGCTTCCATTACAGCCAGTGAAAACTGAAGGCTGGCAGCATTTTATCTTTTTATAGCCTTCACCTGCTTTGAAGGCATCAGATTGTTAGAGGAACCCATAGTTGTTTAAAGTATCTACAAAGCCAGGGTACTTAGCTCTCATGCCAACTGCCAGTGACTTATTGACACGCCTTATTGGTGCAAATGAGCTAATCAAAGCCTAAGAATTAAATGAAGTTTTAAGAATTTCAGAGTACAAGGACGCACGAACTTTTGCATACACTGCTCATCTTGAGCTGCAGTACACCACACTAAGAAATTGTAATTTAGAGGGAAATGTCAGAGAAGACAGACAATGGACTCACCTCAGCTCTCATTCGTTTGGCTCGGCGAGCGATGCTGCAGGTCTCCTGGGGTTGGACTGACTGACGCTGCGGCAGGTCGTGAGGGGTGTACTCCTTATCTTTAGTGTCATTGGTCAAGGTGGCCGCCTGTAGGAAGAAGCGGATGAAACCAAATTAAAAAAATACACACAAAGAAATGCATTAAATACTGACAATAATAATTTTAAATCATAATTATCTGAGGATCTCTACATCCAAACATGATTCTCAACATATGACTGGAACAGGTATGATTTTCAAAAGGACAAAGTATTAACACAGTTGTGCTTCTATTTAAAGACATCAAAACACAAATATCACTGTTAACACATCTCATAGTTTCATATAAACTTGCACATTCCATGCATCTAAATTTGATGCCAGTGAATTTTTACCGACAGTTAAAGTTTCAGGATATTGTGTTATTTTAAAACAACCTTTGTTACACTGGAAAAGTCACTCTGCTGACAAAATCTTATTTTGGTGTGTGCATAATGAAAGGTCACAAAACACTTGAATTTAGATAGTGCTGCCTGTGAATAATATAAGCAACTGACAATATCAAGAGCATAACATGTGGAATCCATTACTAAAGCTCACTTCATAATAGTCCGTTTTCAACAGATTAAACAGTATTGTGTTTTTGATGCTTGCTGGACAAAGTGTTTCACCAAGGCCTGCACAATCAAGCATAGTCAACATACTCAGAATCACTGAGTTATCTGACTTCACTTACCCTAACACTGACAAATCGCCTTACAGGGTCATATGAAGGTTGTTAACAACTCAGTAAATAAGCCC
>JASGAU010344637.1:0-10286 GCA_030220045.1 Australoheros facetus
TCTGTTTAAATTTGGTAAATAAACATGATAAAACTCAGCCCTGCTGAATGCTGGTACATTAACATTTACAAATAACATTTGTCCATGGAACAATAAAAAATCTATACGAGAGAGCGTTGTGAACAAAAACACCAAACGTCTACTATTCCAAACAGCGAGAGGCCTGGGCCAAGCCAGAATTGAACCCAGACGTTCTAGATGGCATTCTACCAGTGAGGTAGCACTGCTAACCATCATGCCACCATGCAGCTGCGCATTAATCCAGTCTGTTAAAACTGGTATAAACTAGATTTTAAGCAGGTGCAAAACTTGATATTAAGTTGTTTGAACTCAAACACATGATTACAATAAGATAGACCATCAAAAAGTACAGTCTACTCAGCATTAACAAATAATGTTCACATTCTATGCAATTTTAAGTAATATGAACTCAATATTTTTAAGTGGAATCAAAATCTGGGTTTACAGTGTATGAATTCCAATGCCAGCTACCAAAAGACTACAAAAAGTTTTGCTTTAGTTTTCTCTTTCTTTTCTGAGGTTCTTACTTTTCATAGACCAAAACTGAGTCGTGATCTTACATCGATGAGATGGTTAGAATTTATGCTTACCACCCTTAAGTTAAACCATTGCTCTCTCTCTCTCTTTCTTTAATTCAGTTCAGTTCAGTTCAAATTCATTTATATAGTGCCAAATCACAACAGTTGCCTCAAGGTGCTTTTTGTAAGGTAAAACGTTACAAAAATACAGAGAAAACTCCAACAATTAGATCACTCGCCATGAGCAAGCACTTGGCGACAGTGGAAGGGAAAAACTCCCTTTTAACAGGAAGAAAACTCAGGCAGAACAAGGATCATGGAGGGGCAGCCATCAGCCACAACTCATTGGGGGTGAGGGGAGGGAGACAGGGCAAAAGACATGCTGTGGAAGAGAGCCCGAGATTAATGATAACTAATAATTAAATGCAAAGTGGTGTAAAAAATGTGAGTGAAGAAGAGACACTCAGCATATCACTGGAAACCCCCAGCAGATAAGGCCTATTGCAGCATAACTAAGGTAGGGTTCAGGACTAGCTTTATTAAAAAGGAAAGTTTTCTTAAACATAATCTTAGAAGTATGGAGAGTGTCTATCTCTTGAATCCAAACTGTGAGCTGGTTATACAGAAGAGGGGCCTGAAAGCTGAAGGCTCTGCCCCCTGTTCTGCTCTTAAATACCTTAGGAACCCCAACTAAGCCAGCAGTCTAAGAGAAAGGAGCTCAATTGGGGTGGTATGGCACCGGGGACTGATTATTTAAGACCTTGTATGTGGGGAAAATTGATTCCAGATTTAGGAGCCAGTGAAGAGAGGGGAATCTGGAAAAAAAAAAAGCTCTCTTTTTCTAGTCTCTCTCAGCACTCTCGCTGCAGCATTTTTGATCAACTGAAGGCTTTTCAGGGAGTTTCTAGGACAACCTGATAGTAATTAATTACAATAGTCCAGACTAGAAATAATAAACTGCAAGAACTAGTTTTTCAACATCACTCTGAGACAGAAAGTTTATAATTTTAAAGATTTTGCACAAATGGAAGAAAGCAGTTCTACATATTTTTAATATGTGCACTAAAGAGCATACCCCTGTCAAAATGTCTTCAAGATAACTCACAGTGTTACTGGTAATATACTCAGGGTAAGTAGCTGGTTAGACATCACGTTTCTAAGATTTTTAGGGTCGAGTACAATAACCTCAGTTTTATTTGAATTTAGAAGCAGGAAATTAGAGGTTATCCAGGTCTTTGTGTCTTCAAGATAGTCCTGCAGTTTCATCAGACTTCATGGATAGATGAAGCTGGGTATCATCTGCATAGTAATGAATATGTATGCAATGCCTTCTAATAATACTGCCTAAGAGAAACATACATAATGTAAATAGGATTGGTCATAGCACAGAACCCTGTGGAACACCATAATTAACCTTTAGTGTGTGAAAGGAACTCCCCATTTACATGAACAAACTGGAGTCAGATCGATACCATGCAAACCACTGCAGTGCAGTAACTTTAAAACATGCATGCATGCTCTAATCTCTATTAAAAAAATATTATGGGCAACAGTATCAAGCGCTGCACTGAGGTCTAGCAGGGCAGGCACAGAGATGACTGACAAAGGCCATAAGAAGATCATTTGTAACCTTCACTATCAGTTAGCTGTTTTACAGCTACTCTTTCAAGAATTTTTGAGATAAAAGGAAGTTTCGAGATATGCCTATAATTAGCTGTCATGATGTGCTAAGTGGCAGGAGCAGGTAGACCCCAAAAGGCAGGACTCACAGGCAGATGTAAATGAAAGGTGGTTTACTGAGATGTGATGAAAGGATAGAGCTATACAGGTCTGGATGGAAGCCAGAACTAAAAAACAAATGGGCAAGATGACACACAGCGGAGGAAACATAGACGACAACGCAACAAGAAACAGACGCAGACTGAGCACATAAATACACACATTAGGTAATTTGTGAACAGGCAACAGGTGAGGGGGCAAAGCTGAGCGTAATTAACCAGAAGAGACAAGGGGAAGCAAAATTAAACACAAAGCACCAGGAAAACAGGACTATCAAAATAAAACAGGAAACACACAGACACAGGACAGATGCAGGGGAGACAGGAACAAAAGGGAACTAAACCAAAACTAACAAGACAGGAAACTAAGATGAATAATCAAAACAAAAACAAACTAGGATATAACAAAACTCAGTGAAAACAGAACTAAACACAAAACGCTGGGCACATGGCCCAGGACCATGACAACTAGCTAAGACAGCTCGGTCAAGTGATGGCTTTTTAAGTAATGGTTTAATTACTGTCACCTTAAAGGCCTGTGGTATGTAGCCCATTAATAGAGATAAATTGATCATATTTAAGATTGAAGCATTAATTAATGATAGGACTGCTTTGAGCAGTCTTGTAGGACTGGGGTCTAATAGACATGTTGATGTTAGCAGGAAGTAATTATTGAAGGTAACTCAGAAAGATCAATCAGAGAGAAAGAGTCTAAATAAATATCAGTAACATTAAAAATAGATAGATAGATAGATAAGATAGATAGATAGGTAGATACTTTATGGAAATTAGGGCATCCAGCAGCTTAATACGCACAATAAATAGATTACAAACAATGGAGGTGTAAAATATACAAACTATATTAACAATACAGACTAACAAACTATAAAAACTATACTATTACACAAACTATACTAAGCTGTACAGGGGCTTAGTAGTCTGAAAACAAAACAAAACAAAACAAAGAATACAGGGATATGGATGAGTCCATATACAAAAGTGCAGAGGCAGATGTGCAAACAATGCAGTGCAGTAATAATGATGATTGTATGTTATCATCCCCCAAGTGAAGCATTAAAGAGTCTGGTGGCTCTAGAAACAAATGATTTCTTAAATCTGTTCGTTGAGCAGTTCTGTGAGAGCAGCCTTCCACTGAACATACTCCTCTCTTTCATTATACTGGTGTGTAATGGGTGACATTGTCCATGATAGAGAGCAGTTTGTCCAGTGTCCTTCTCTCTGCCACTGCAGTCAGAGAGTCTAGCTCCACTCTGAACACTGACCCAGCCCACCAGACCAACTTATCTGGCCTCAGCGTGTCTCTCTTCTCGATGCTGCCTCCCAAGAACACCACCGCATAGAAGAGAATGCTGGCCACTATAGATTGGTAGAACATCTGCAGTGGCTTTCTGCAAATGTTGAAGGACCCCAAGTAGCTGTAAATAATGATAAAATTCTAGAGGTTTATGAATATGTTTCTCTAATAGTTAAATTTTTATTTGTGAAGAAATTCATGAAGTCATTACTAGTTATGATTAAAGGAATACTTGGCTCAACAGAGCTCTGACTCTTTGTTAGCATGGTTACAGTACTGAAAAGAAACCTGGGGTTGTTCTTATTTTCTTTAATAATCAGTGATGAATAGTAAGATGCCCTAGCTTTACGGGGGGCTTTTTTTTATAGACCAACAAACTCTTTTTTCAGGCTAAATTAAGATGTTCAAGATTCATCTCTCTCACTATCTGTCTATCATTGTGTGTGTGTGCACGCACGCATGTGTGTGTGTTCACTTTTTCCAGATTTCACCTGATTTCACCCCATCCTTATTAAAACTCCATTATACTCATATTGTAATTTACACTTGTTGAGGCAGCAACTAATACCCCCCCCGTCATTCTCCCTGTGTGTGTGTGTGTGTTTTTTTTGGGGGGGTGGGGTGGGGGTGGGGTGGGGGGGTCCTCTTCTCGCACTCTGTCTCTCTCGCTCTCTGTAGTTCTCCTGGGAGAGCAGTGTGTGAGAATTAGGTCTCTCAGCAGACTTGTGGGTATTTTTGCTTCGACAGTTTGAGGCTACAGCAAGTAGAGTGAGATAGTGGATGGTACGGTAGGCTTCTGGACCCTATGCTTATGTGTTTGTATCTGTGTGTTTCTAAGACAGAGAGAGGGAGAGGGAGAGAGAGAGGCTGAGCAAGGGAGTGTGCCACAACACAGGCTTTTGGAGAGTACACCATCTGGCCATGTGCTCAAAAAGTCATCGAACACAACTGCTAGAAAATGGGAAGTATTGATTGTGGTACGTACGTTCTAATAAGCAAAATTTGTTCCTGATATTCTGTTTATCTCCTTATTGTTACCCAACCTGATTAACCTTTGTTGCATTTCATAGAACTGCTCATGCCTTCCTTCTGCCCACCAATGCTTGTTTCTTAATGTTAAATTTATAAGCAAATGCAGTATAAACTATGCTGTATAAAATTCACCTGTGCATTAGATTGTAGCAAATACTATTTTCCACACTCTTCACTTGTGTGCCATATTCTGTGCTATATTCCAGTTTTCAAGTCAGACTGCTGTTTTGCCTGTGTGGTTTTATCCAGGATGCTCAGCCTATGTGGCCTCATTCAGACTTTGGTGGCTTATGCTGTTCTGCTGATGCACTTACACCAACCATACTTCACACATACTGCTGTAAACCATTTTAACTGGTCATTATTGGTCTTCTGCTCCAAGATGAGGACTCTTAATTCACTGTTTTTGTTTGTTTCTCTTTAATAATTACACAAGAAGGCTAACCATTTTTAGGCTTGAAAACCTTTCCCTTTTTAGAGTGGCAGCAACTTGTTTTCGCTGTCTCTGTCACTCTCTTTTGCTTTAGACAGCAGGGATGCTCGCAGGAAATAATTGTGGGCTCCTCACTTTTCCCTGCATGCAACACGGTGGGTCTGAGCGGTGGTGGTCACATGAATCTTTTGACAGACTGTGCTTCTTTGCAAGTGCAAGTTGATGTGTGGACACATGGTGGTTTTTAGTGTTTTTTTTTTTAGTCCTGCCTATGTTTACCTGCACATTAACAAAGTAAAGGCATTCTGTTTTACTCTATTCTATTCTATTGTAGGGTCTTTACCTTACAATATAAAGTGCCTTGAGGTGACCGTTTGTTGTGATTTGGCGCTATATAAATAAAATTTAATTGAATTATTCTATTCTGTCCATCAAAGTTGTTTTAGCAACTATTTAGCAATTTGGTGTTTAAATGATACATAAAAACTTTATTTATATTTATGTTCTGGTTTACTTGTAATGGTTTGACAATATTAGTTCTTTTAATGATAAAACTCATAGTGTCAGGCGTGGTGGTGACTGAGGACCCCAAATGCAGACTCAGGGATCAAAACTTTTTATTGGAGGTGAAACTGTAATCCAACTGGCAGTAGTAAAATATGAAAGTTGGCAAATAAACACAGGAAATGTTTGGGAACAATGGAAACCACAGTCAATAGTAACAGTATCCACAATACAATATTATGCGACAAAAAACTAATGGGAGACAAAGGTTATAAACACACAAAATAATTAGGGAGATTGGAAACATGTACATCACTAAAACTAAGAATGAAACGGAAGACAATTAATAATCAACAGAGCTTAGGACTCCAAAAACACAAAACACTGAGTCAAAGACCCAGGACCATAACACATGACTTGTAAAGTAGATTTATGTCTAGGATTCTTCCCAAAAACTGTTTGTGCTGATGCTGTGTTGAGTGTAACTGACAACTGTAAGTTCTGTTAGTCCCTATAAATATACTCATCATCCACTGTGTTAGGTACACCTTGCTAGTACCTCGTGAATCCCCTTTTGCCATTTGCAGCACAGATTCAACAAGGTGCTGGGAATATTACTGAGAGATTTTGGTCCAAATTGACACAATAGCATCACACGGTTGCTGCGGATTTGTAGGCTGCGCAAGCATAACTTGCCTGTTCCACCACATCCCGAGGGTGCTCTGTTGGACTGAGATCTAGTGACTGTGGAGTCCATTTGAGAACAGTGAACTCACTGTTATGTTCAAGAAACCAGTTTGAGATGATTTGGGCTTTGTGACATGAAGCATTATCCTGCTGGAAGCAACTATCAGAAAATGGTCACACTGTGGTCATAAATGAAAGGGCATGGTCAGCAACAATACTCAGGTTGGCTGTGGTGTTTATGTGATGCTCAGGTGGTCCTAAAGGGCTCAAAGTGTGCCAAGTAAATATCCCCACACCATTACACCACCATCAGCAGCCTGAACTGTTGATACAAAACAGGATGGATCCATGCTTTCATGTTAGTTTCTCTAGTGGTACTGTTAGATAGCGCTAGCAGAAAGGACTATATAGGTGTTATATTGGATGTCTTCCCGGTGTGTCGATCAGAACACTCAGCAGCCCATCACATGCAGTTGTGTACTTTAATCAGGCTTCAGCATATGAACAGCACAGTAACATCAGTAGGTATGCGTGATAGTATGTGTGGTCTGAAATAGATTAATAAAGAAATAATATTTACATTAATAAACTCAATAAACAGATACATATGAATAAAACATCCTCAGTTTAGTAAACATCAGACAACAGGTCCAAAATTTGCACTATTCTACCTATTTCTCCTACTTCACTACAGTTCTACAGGTATTAGGGAATTCACATTCAAATGTAATGCAACACTACCATCTAGTGGCTACAATGGCTCATAACATGGGTACGTCGCTACATGCCCCTCGGCAAATGGGTCGGCAAGCCGACCGCTAGCTTAGAACTAATATAACCCTAACATGCATGCCACAAGCAAGATAAACATTCTAACATGTATGTGAGCTAAAGGGTAAAGTCTGCACACAGTTTACACCAGGAGAAATCGTATTGGAATACAAAGGGAAACATTGTTACTACTCATCACGTATCGGACTTAACTGTAAGTTTATCACACTACGTCACCTACAACTCAGGCTACTCATAAGTATGGCACACGATAAAGAGAAAGGCAGTTAAATGATCACTCACATCTTCAGCAATGACGCACACTACACACATTAAGGTTTTTTCCTTAGTCCATCTCAGAGTCCACTCCGGCACTCGCCATCAGCAGCAGATCTTACTGCTACGTTGCTACTTGGCGCATGCCCAGTAGGTCGGTCTTTCCAACATTGCCGCCCCCAAATTTGCTCCCTGGAAAGGCCGACTTACTGTCCATCTTGCTTGTCAGGGTGGTCCTCTTGATCCGTTATCTCGGGGAGCACTATTAAGCGGGTGAAAGGTCTGGTGTACACGCGGTCCTTGATCTGTACCTCCGTTGTTCTGACTCGTCCATCTGGTCCTGGAAATGCCTTGACCACTCTCCCAATCTGCCACAATGACTGAGGTAACTGGGGTCAACCAGCATCACAACCATTCCTACTCTGATGTCTGGCGTGGGACTTTGCCACTTCCCTCTGGTTTGCAGTCCACGCAAGTAGGTTCTTACAAAGGCTGCCCAGAATCTGTCTGCCAGCACTTGAGAGCGTTTCCAGCATCTCTTACTCAGGAGCTCAGACTTGGGATACACAACCTGGGGAAGTGAGCCATCAGGCCGCCCTATCAACAAGCAGTTGGGGGTCACAGGATCAAGGTCTGCTATGTCTGCTGAGACATATCCGAGGGGTTTAGAATTGAGGATGGCCTCAATTTCGATGAGGACTGTCTTTAGGACTTCTTCAGTAACCGCCTCTGAGCCAAGGGTGGTATAAAGTGCCGTCTTAGCTGAACGGATCTCCCGCTCCCATACCCCACCAAAATGTGGTGCAGCAAGAGGGTTGTAATGAAAGCTGATCTGTTAGCCAGGCACTGTTGTAGGTCCGGGCTGAGCTGATTGAAAGCCTCTCTGAGTTCAGTGTCTCCACCACGGAAGTTGGTGCGTTGGTCCGAGTACAGTTCCGCAGGTTTACCACAGCAGGCAATGAATCGGTGAAGGGCCATTGGGAAGGCATCACTGTCCATTCCCGCTAGTACCTCCAGATGCACGGCCCTAGTGGTCAAGCATTTGAACAAGAGGCCCCATCTCTTTTCATTACGGCGTCCTACTTTGACAATGAAAGGACCAAAACAATCTATGCCGGTAGAGTGAAATGCTTGTTTTAACAGCCTGAGGCATGGAGGTGGAAGATCTACTATTTTCTGGCAGGCTGGTTTGGATCTCCATTTGCAACATTCCAGGCATGTTCTTTGGTGTCTGCGTACCGCCTCCCTGCCTCTTAGGATCCATACCTTTCGGCGGAGCTCTGCAAACACTCTCAGGTCCAGGATGACCAAGCCGGCAGTCATAGTCCTTTATGAGGAGTCTAGTGTTCGGGTGGTTGGAGTCCAAGACAATGGGGTGTACAGTATCCAGATCAAGGTTTTCACTCCGTCTCAACCGGCCTCCAACACGGATAAGCAGGCTGGAGTTGTCAAACTCAGGCACAATAATCGGCTGGTATGTGGAATGGGTTTGCCTGTCTTTAGGAGCCTATAATCCTCTGGGAAACTGTCAATCTGGACTCGCCTCATAGCCAGGAACTCAGCTTCTTTGTAGGTATTAGCCGGAGGCTGTCCCGTCAGACCTGCCGCCCCATGGAGCTCCTCCGCTATTGCCTCTACTAAGTCCTGCCAACTGCTGTGCTTACTTCCATCAGTCCCAGGAGGTGGTGAGGTTATCACTCCACAGAAGGCGGGTTTCTTTAGCTCTGCCTCATAATTGCAAGCTGGTTCAGAGGGGCTTGATGGCCATTCACTGGGAGGCTGCAGGAGAAACTGTGTGCCCAGTGTCCAGAGGCTGGCTCCAAGTAAGTCTCTCAGGCTCTTTCCTCTTGTGAGGTCATCAACAGGGTTTCTGGCTGAGTCCACATATCGCCATGCCTTCAGATGGGTCAGTTCCTGAATCTCAGCCACTCTGGTGCCCACAAATACCTTGAAGTGGCAGGATTCTGAGTTCAACCAGTGGAGGACTGTGATGGAATCTGTCCAGTAAGTGACCTCCTGAATCACTATGGTGAGCTCCTTTGTGAGCACTCTAGCCAGCTGAGCTCTGGTTAAAGCTACACAGAGTTCAAGATGGGGCACAGAATGCTGCTTCTGTGGGGCTACACGGGATCTGGCCAGAAGGAAGGACAGGTGCACCTGGCCCACCAGATCCACTGAACGCAGGTAGGCTACAGAACCATAAGCCTTCTCAGAGGCATCTGAGAAGACATGAATCTCGTGGATCACCTCCGGATGATCCATTGTACTTGGGGTGTAGCACCTAGGTAATCTCATCTGTGGCAAGTATTGGAGTTCAGCTTCCCAAATCTTCCATGCTTGAAGAAGGTGATCAGGGTCATCCCACTCCCTCTGTTTGTCCCACAGCTGCTAGACGATCACCTTTGCCCTGGTGGTGAAAGGAAGGATTTGCCCTAGGGGGTCGTACTGCATAGCCAAAACCTGGTATATATTTCTCATGGTAGGGGCACCATAAGTTACCCTTCGGCACTTGAAGCCTAGGTAGTCAGTGTCGCAACGCCAGCTCAGACCCAGGGTGGATTCCGTGGCCTCTGTTTTGTCGTGGGAGAGCCACAGTTCCAACTTAGGGGACTTGGCCTCTGGTGGAAGATGGCTAATGACCTCAGGTTGGTTGCTGGCCCACTGCCTGATATCAAACTCGCCAGATGCTAGGAGAGCTCTCAGTTTATCGAGGAGATGACGGGCTTCTGTAGCTGAGGGGAAGCTCTGAAGACAGTTGTCAACATAAGTGCACCTCTCCACCGAGAATCTCACCTCCTCCTCAGGCAGACTGTGTGACAAAGCATGCTTCTGGAGAGCAAAGGATGCGCAACAAGGACTGCAAGTAGTCCCAAATGGCAGTACTTGCCACTCGTACACCGCAGGGGGTTCTTCTCTCTTCATGTGGCGCCACAGGAACCGTAAAAGAGGCT
>JASGAU010344640.1:0-16799 GCA_030220045.1 Australoheros facetus
GTGTGTGTGTGTGTGTGTGTGTGTGTGTGTGTGTGTGTGTGTGTGTATGCGCATTGAATAGTGACACAGAAACCGATTAAGAGAGTGAGGGAAGGACGAAGGTGTGGGGTGTGAGGAGGAGAGATGAAGAAGAGGAGATAATGGAAGTGGAGGCTAGGAGGAAAGGGGGAAAAGAAGAAAAAGAAGAATTGATGGAGGAGCAAGGAAGACAGAAAGCCAAAGAAAGAGAAAACAGAATTGACAAGCTAAAAGCAAGATGGAGACGAAAGGTTTGCGATAAAGGAAAGAAGAAAGAGTGAGAGGGGAGAAAGAGAGAGCCACTGGGAGAGTTGGAAGATAAAGGAGGGAGACTGCAATAAGCAGAGGAGGCCATTAAGGAGCCAGGCGAGGAATAGCAGGAGAAAAGAATTATTTGCACAAAATGTACAACTCTTGACATCAGTTTGAAATTACCGCAGCTGCACAATTACCCTTAAGTTCTTCAATGTATGACCACAGGATATAACAAGGAATTACCCCTAACAGCTCAAAAAAATATCATGGTATTGGAACAATGGACGGATGGGCTGTTTCCCAGCTCTGTTGTCTTCACCTTTCTTATGTGCTTTTGTCAAAGTAGGTCCAGTTTAGATCAAAGCAGCAGGGCAGATATAACATATTGAGATAAATCCAAGCATTTCACTCTTTCTGCTCTCCTCTGATAGTGTCAGCGTTTCTTTGGTCTGGTTGGATCAGACAAAAAAAAGGCAATCTGACAGACAGTTAGAGGAAGAGCAAGCTTTCAAAGGCAGCTGCGGGGAGACAAACAGATGGACAAGGTTGCCATCAAAGGTCTGAAATTCACTACTTAATGGGTGGATTAAAAAGGATAGAGTATCAGAAAGAAGGCAATCTTTCCGGAGAGGGAAAGGGAGTAAAATGGTGGGGAGAAGAGATGGTGAAAAAAAAGACAGGACAGGTGCATTTATTGAGTTTATGTGTATAATATTAATCATAATCAAATGGTCAATCATGGTAAATGACTGTAAAGAGCTTCTGCTGCAACCTGCAATTATTGCTAATGACACATTCAACTCGGGATTGGCTCACGGCCATCAAGCACACACGCGTACTGTCATAGGCTCTCAGACACACATTCATGTTTGAGGCAGCCTAATGATTTCTGATTGATAGTCTAAGAGAGAGGATGTCCCCCAATCCTGCGTGCTCCCGTGTATCCACACTGGCTACCGACCTGTGGGTACTCCGAATTGTGCGGCTGTGTTGTGTGCACCCCTCTGATATCACAGCTACTGCTAACCCTCATGCTGTCTATATTTTGGGATGGGGATCAATTGTGCCTCACAGTTTGAGATTAGAATATTTTTGGCAAGCCACAGCTAATATATATTGTCTTATCTGTGTTGTTCTAGACTTGGACTTACTGATAATAGTGACAATTTGACTGGCAGAGAGTAAAAAAAAAGAAGATGATGATGACAGAAGCAACAGTGACAAAAAACTAATTTCAGCCAGACTTTTTTTCATTGCTGTTTCCACGCAGAGAGAGAGAGCAGCACCCAGCTGACAGAAAAACAAAAGAGCAGCAGCAGAAATAGGCAAAGACAGAAGGGTGGACAGTCACAGACAGAGAGGGAAGATCTGTTGAAATACCAAACTGATTAGTCGGTGTTTCTGACATTTAAATGCCACGTTTACATAGAGAAATGTTTCCAAGGAATATTAATCACTCTAGTTAATTCACGAGGAGATGTGAACTGGATCCGCGGTGCTCGTGGCAGAAGAGAGGGACAGAGGGAAAAGAGGTGAGGAACAGCAGAGGGATGAGTTAATGATATTAGCAGCAATGCTACAAAAATAGAAACCAAGGGTAAGAGGCGCAGAGTAGCTCTTGATATGATAGTGTCACATTTCATTGCCCACAATAGGCGAATACAGCAATTCTGCTCCATAGATTGCAACACTGTACATGTGTGATGTGTGTGTAACTGAAAAGGAATAAGTACCAATGTATTTAGTACCTCATTGTATTGTATTTTTGTCCCACCACTACAGAAATTACTGAAATGTAAGTTGAGTTGTTACTTTTCTGCTACACTTATTACTCATCATGTTATTCTTATCAAGTGAGCAAAGATAAGACCAGCAATACATCGAGGGGCTCAGGTGGTGGTGTGGCTGGTCCATTAATTGCAGGGTTAGAATTTGGCCAGTGGCTCTTCTGCATGCTGAGGTGTCCCTGGACAAGAGACTGAACACCAGTGCTTGAATGGCTTTGTGGAAGTGCTGTGGTTAAAGGTGTAGTTATTGGTGCAGGCCATTTACCTTAAGAAGGGCCACAATAGAGTGCTAGTGCAAATTTTTACAGCATATGGAAGGTTGTTTCCCTGTAAAATGAGAATGTTGGTAACTTCATCTTTTAAGCCAGTAGTCCCAATGTGGCGCAGCCCATTGAGTTAATAGGTGAAATCACAGACTGCACTCTATCTTAACATGTCTTAGACTGCTGGGATGAAACAACTTCTCAGCATGTGACACAATGGTATCTTATACTTGTATGAAGGGAGCAAGAATCTGAATGTATTTTATCACTGAAGCACTTTGTCAGTGCCGTTCCAAGCTGAGAATAAAAATGACAAAAAGGACAAAAAGAGGAGACGTAGACACAAAGAATGAGGGAAATTCCCTCAGTGGTATTTCTGATTACCTTGCAGAAATATAATTTGAGTACCACCTATCTATCTGTCTGTTTTTCCCGTGACGTTCCATTTTAGAATATCGCATGTCTGTGGGATCCAAATTGCAGTTGCAATTTGCTCAGGTGCTGGGGCTTATTACTGCAAATTAGGTGGGAAAATGGATTTTGCCTGTGGGCCAGTAGTTACTCATCATATTTCCAGGTAGCCTGTCTCGAGCTGTAGTATGAAGATGAGTGACCATAATAACAGCCTACGAGTGCTCCTCTGCAGCACAGCTTTCATTAACACACTGCCATCTTGATCCATCTCAGTTGTTCCACATGACACATCAGAGTACTTACAGTGTGCTGCTAACTGGCTAACACTGCTCCCGTCCTCTCTTTCCATCTGTTGACAGCCACGGCAGCCAGATTTATAAAAACTGACATTATGACGGGCCAACAAAAGTGCAAAACAGATGAACCAAATGCAGATAATTTGGACAGGAATCTACGAGACATGACAAATGTTGGGCCAATATTTTTAATATGAAATGTTGGGCACTCACGCAGTGTACTTTTATTATGACTGATGGCCATCCTTGACAGCTAAAAGGAATTTATCTAAACTGTGATATTTTTCAATATTACGTTAATTCTTTGTGAAATTGCATCCTTTGTGCAGCTGAAATAGGTTAATAATAGACTTACTATAGTGGGCCATATTGTGTAAAATACTTACTTGAGTCTGAGTTCAGTGATGCAAGTTTTGGGCACACTAGCCAGGAATCCTGGAGCCTGGAGCCTGAAAAGTTCTGCTACTGGTTTGTTTGAGCCAGTCAGAGCAGTGACATTTAAACTCGGGTGTAGGAAGTGCCTGAAGTCAGTGTTCTTGAACCTTTTTGGCTTCTTCAGTGTGCACATTTTTATCACATACAAGAACTGAACATAATTTATTCAAGTACAAAGTTTGAGTAATAAATTATTCTGCGATTAGAGTTCAACAGTGAAGAAGTAGGACNGAGTCCAGATGCTGGTGGTGGCAGAGATGATGAAGTTGGAGACTTGCATGAGGATCTCTTACTGACCAGGATGAGGTGGAGTTGGGGAGAAGGCGGGTTGCATGAATGAGTCTCAAACGGAGAATGAAAGAAGAGCACTGAGATTCAAAGCTCATGGAAAAGAGCCCACAGAAGGTGGGCAAGAAAATGACTGGAATTTCAGAATGATGGTGAAGGAAATGAGTGTGACAGTGTGGGAAGGTGGAAATGATGTAAAGAATAGACTAGCAGGCCAAACATCCAGGCAGATGAGTCACTGCAGATCTTCCTTATGCTACAGTCACACTAGGGAAAACAGTGGTTGGGGACTACGACATGACTACAATTATTGTGATCATGTGCAAAGAACTTGCGATCTCATTGTCTTTGAAATGGTTGCTTTGAAGACAGAGACCAGGTCTCTGACCATTTGCAGTCAAATGCCTTCTTCAAAGGCAACTTTGATGCATCAAGATGGCGATAAAACAGCAAAAGACGAGATCAATCTGATCAGTTTGAAACTGAATGGAGTCAAAGTTGTCAATTACATGCAATCTGTTTGTGATAATACAAAGATTGGCTGTGATAAATCAATGAAAATCACTCACAACCAGTTGAGATGAGTCCCCTGTTGCAAAGAGATGCAGATGAGTTGCGTTCATCGGTGCAGACGGATTGATTGCAGCATGTTGGCAATCTATCTGTGTTTATAATTGACAGTTATTTGCAAATCTTGTCTGAGAGTGGTTACAGTCAGTCCGAGTCAGAGCCTGATTATTTGGAGACAGGTTGCCTCCCACCAGGTGATCTGTGTAGTTTCCTTGCGATTGAAAGTGGCTGCCCAGTGCCGCAACTGCTTGCAGTTGCTCGCCGAATGCGAAAAAAATCGCTGGGAAACCACTGACTTTTCCTAGTCGCAAGAAGGATGTAGTTGCATTTTGTTGGAATACACAATCTGATATGTCCTTCTGTTTATTGTAGCCTTTCCTTAATGTATTTAATAGATTATCTTCCAGTCTAAGGTCACCAGAGAACTTCTGTAAAGCCTAAAGTGGTGCACACACAAACAGACCAGAGGCCATGACTTGGAAGTGATGACAACTGAAATAACCATTGTGTTTGCTAAGTGTAAAAAGAAAATGTTGATCTTTTTTAATGACATTTAATTTCACCTGGTTCTTTGGTATTGCAATGTAATAGGAAGTATTAAAAACCACAGAACCCCACAAGGGACATGGGAGGAAAAAAAGAGAGATGTACTTTTGTGAGATCTCAAAAACTTTTAAAATTTAGGCCGTGTGCTTCCACATTAATCTTGATACAGCAGCGTCCGTCAGGACGTTGAAAGGATCGGCAAGAGATTGCCAGCAAAAGTCGCCTTTAATTTATAATTCTGCGGTTACTGTTGGCCGTAACCATGCCAAAACTGTACAGGCATGAAGGAATGAACCTGACTGACTGTCTCGCTCTCACGCCCTCACTGCTTCACTCAATCGCCACAGACACACACAGCGAAGCCCCATCCTCCTTCTCCTCTCTGCCACTCAGCTCATAACCAACCACAGTGATGGAGGACAAATATCTATTCATCTATATCATATATATTCATAAAACAAAAGCTCAGGCTGTGTACATGTCGTTGCCCCCCCCACCCCTGTTTTTTTTCTCCCATGTCCCTTGCAGGGTTCTGTAAAAACACATCCTGGTGTCGAAAAATTCTGCAAATCTTGGTATCAGATATACTCTTTCCTATCTATTAAATAATTGTATTGTTGCACTAAAAAATTCCATCCATCCATTCTCTTCCACTTATCCTTTTCAGGGTCACGGGAGGGCTGGAGCCTATCCCAGCTGTCATAGGTCGAGAGGCAGGGTACACCCTGTAATTCACAGATATACCTATACATTAGAATTTATAGGGTGAAATAAACTGATTTGAATTTTAATGTGAATCTGTACTGCCCTGCATGTATGCAAAATGTACATGCCGCCACACTGTACACAGTGGCAGTGGAGTGATTTGTCATCTGAATAACCGGTCTTGTGCCAAAAAGTGATTTCCAGTATTTGCCCAAAAAATTATTGCTGGTATTTATATTGTTGTAAATGACTTGTGGACCTATATCTCAAACATTATCTCTTATGAAAGATATCAATTCATTTTGAGTCATAAAGAACATTTCTTTCACATGGTAGAAGCTGCAATCCCTTCTCGGCAAAGTGACTTTCATTGTAGCGATTCTGTTAAAGTTAGATGCCGTTCTGTGTAGATGTTCTGTGATTTCCCACCATTTTGTTGGTACTTGAACGTGTGTGCTCGCGAGGGGGACGGAGAGGGAGAGCGAGAGTCAGAGCTGGAGTCCCGTTTTGTTGTTGTTTTTGGCATGGTTGCAGCACACAGCAACCACTTAATTGTTAATAAAAGGGCAACTTTTGCTGGTAGTCTCTCGTCATCTTCTTCAACATCTTAACAGACGCTACAATATATTCTTTATTAATGACGGTAAAAGTCATTTCATTTTAAATATAAGCCCTTCATAAATCCTGTGCACCAGTATATTTACCAATATAAGCAAAGATAAAACATTTAAAAAAAATAGCAAATCACTTTTTGACACAACACTGGAAACCTGAAAACTCCACTGTCGCTGTGTTTTGTGTACACACAGCGCTCGTACTGTGTCCCTTCTTGCTCTATGGCATCGCCCGGACCTCTCTTCGGCACCGAGTGGGACAGCACCCCCCTGGCATACAAATATACAGGCCAGCATAGATGAAAATGTGCCAAGAACATGTAGAATTAATGTACATACCTTCTATCATAGTTTTCTGCGTAGGGTTTCCATTTTTGGAACAATGCTTCCACTTCTTGTTAAATTTATCTCCGGCAGCTTTGGCTGTTTTCCACACCTGCTGCTCTGCACTCACAGCTTGTTCCTGTCTAATATCGTCAGTAGAGCCATTTTGTGTATCGATGATGGCCTATTTTAGAGAATTCAACGAGGCCTTTGGACTGATCTGCCAGACCGGACGCCATATCGCTGCAGACCACAGAATAGATGCCGCGGGCATTGGCGGTCAGACGGCAGCGCTCAAATTACATAGACCGACCGACATTTTCTAACTATTTGAAAAGCGTACGCTGGGTGTTACCCCCCTGCCCCCTGTCGTACGCTGTGGAAAATGTCGATTGTGAATCTTCCCTTAAACTAATATAAACTTTTAGGTGATGTGGTTCAAGTGTATATCAATAGGAGTATTGGACACTGTTGACTGACATTTGATGGAGTGTTGACTGAGCATCATGACCCTGAAATGCCTACCGGGGACCACCTACCAGGTCCGAGCAAATCGCTTCATATGTAGAGGTGCATGAGCCACAAATGTAAACCTGAGCACTTTCTAATGCAGATGGCTGTGAGAACTGACATCATGGATTAACTGCAGAATCAAACAGCAGATCACGATACAGCCCAAAGAAAACCAGCTACAGTAAAATACTTCTTGATGATCATGTACAGTTTCCAGCTAAGGAAAAATGTTGGCTTATTGTGTCACTTTCAGACGAAGGTTTGAACTTCTCCCTCAGCTCTTCTAGTCTAGGCTATTTAAGTCATGCATCTTACTGTAAGTGCTGGCCTTTCACCCCACCTTTTAGTGTGACTGGACAACTACAGACACTTTTCCAGTGTGCCAGATGACACTTCAGTGTATTAATTTCAAACATTACCTGGCACTTCAATCTCTCATGTATCCATGATTTTGATCTCTCTTATTGGCTGTCCATAAAATGTTGAATTCATTTAGAGATTCTTGTGATCATTTTTAGAGCTCTGCCCGTAAAAAGTGATGCACCGAGGCTTTGTAACACCAGTAGATCTCTCAGGTCATCTGATCAAGGCTTACTGGTTGCGCCTTGCTTCAGGCTCAAAGGAGCCCGTGCCTTTGAAGTGTCTACCTGTAGACCTATAGCCTGTGGATAGTGTAGATGTCTTTAAAATCACTCAAAACACACCCTCTTAGACTTTAGACTTTTTCCTTTAAGTTACAGAAGAGTGCTCTTTTGTGACAACTGGCATGCTCTGAGCAATAAAGCTGAGAGACCTAATCATATAATTTAGGCTATATTAAGAAACAATGTTATTATGAGATCTATTCCATGTAGTGAACATTACTTGTGAACAAACTGGGAGCCCCACCCACTTGCAGTGTAGCCTGTTCAAATGCAGGTTTTTTTTCTTTGTTTATTGAAGAAATGGCTCTGCTTTCAATTTATGTGATACAATGAACTGCGTCTCAGTCGTAGACAGTGTTTTTTGTGTGTGTAACCACTCTGCTGATCAAAGGTTGCGACAGACATCAGTGCTGCACTGTTGCATTTTTCCAGCTGCCACATATCTTAGTGTTGCGATGATCACTTTCATTTCCGGCATTATAGCGTTAATGTGTTGGGTGGGAGATGTGAGCGAATCTCTAATGAGATCGACCACAAACATTATCCCTGCACAGTCTAATCTGTAGCGTTTCATTAACTCAGTGTCATTCAGTGTTTGGGGAATAATTTTCCTCACCTCTTTCTCTTTCTGCCAGTTTCTCCTCTGCTTAAAATCCTAAATCTCTTAAAATCCATACTCCTAACAGTTTTTCACCTGAGAACCTTTGGATGCTTTCAGAATAACTTTCATTTTTAGCAGGATCGGCACTGCATCCAAAAAACTTTCTTAATGCATTCATGTCACTTCCAGAGGAGTCAGCTGCCATTTGGAGACACATTACAATCGTAACCCAACTTTGTTTGAGTTGAGCCATGCAATGATTAATACATTTTAAAAGCGAAATGTGCCTAGCAAAGTGACACCATATATTTAAACTCTTGAAGAGCTGTTAAAAATGGAGTTCAGCTGCCTTTACAACTGTCCTGCAGTGTGTGTTGCATGCATAGACAGTATGTGAGATGGAGGGCCAACGAGCATATACTGGATAATCTTCCTGTCTGACACTTAGAATGACCATAATTAGCAAAATGGACTTCATGTTCGGTTCATTGTGACCTGAAATAGTGAATCCATAAAGGAATCAGGAAAGTGTGTACTGAAATCACAGAGCAAGGAAGCCTGGTGCTAATTTATATTTGCAACCAGAGGCGTCACCCCCTGCTGGCCACTAAAAAGTAGCATTCACTTTTGCTGTTGCGAAGAGAAAGTCGAGCTATAGTCATAGCCTTGGCATTGGCGAGATCTGTTCCACAAAAACTTTAACGTTGGCCGCAACTCAAGAACGATGTGACCTAAGATGTTCACATTCGCACCATAGTTGCATACCTTTCAAACCAGACCCATCAAACTGCACACACTTGTTCACACTTGTTGCCTATGTAGTGTCTGGTACTTGCATGCTCCAATATTTCACTGAACATAGTAATCACCTCACAGGCAACAGTTTCCTGACATACTGAAGACTCTCACATGTTATTTTGGCATACCAAACAGTGCCTTAGCGTTAAATAACAGATGCAGCAATGGTCTAACCTTTAAGGACAAATTCTAATGCAATTTCCACCCATCCTTCCATTTTCTTAACCGCTTATCCAATTCAGGGTCGCAAGCGATCGGAGCCCTGGAGTGCAACCCCGGACAGGTTGCCAGTTCTAATTAAAGTCATATTTCTTTTCTTAGAAATATGATCACCAGGAGCCCAGACTACAGACCCTGGTGCATTTCTTAAGCCTCAGCTCTACATGTAAAGCTTCAGATCCACATGATGAAATGCTTTCATAGAACTAAATATGAGGCTTTATCTCCTGCCATATTGTCATAATCTTATTCACCAGCCTGAAAAGCCCATAAGATCAGGAAATTTAATAGGTGCACCTGAGGGCTCAGCAGTAGCTTAATACAAGTCTCCTAAAAGTTCAGCCAACTCATACCAAGGCAACACGTCAACTGTGTGAGTCACAGGTATTTTTTCCAGCGCACGTTTCCACTAAAGTCATATGGCTTATGAATGCAGCTTTAACTACGGCCATCCTGCAGTGTTAATTCAAGTGGGACTTGCACTTGGAGTTGTGCACAGTCTGTGTATGGCTGAGTGACTAAGGATATTATGGCTATTATGGCTATGACTGAACAGCTGTGATGACAATGAGTAGGCCTGAATGGAGGAAATTGGATATTTAATAGAGATTTTCACCTGTGATCATCATTGTCTCTTTCCATTTCTAAACTCTTTCTTTCCTTCTCTTCCACCCCTTTGCTCTGCCTTCCCTTCTTCTGATCACAACATCCTGTCATCTTTTTCCTTCTCTTCTGCTCGCTCCACCTTTCCCCGCCGTCTTTTCTCTCTCTCTGAGCTCTAAGTAGCCACAAATGGTCCCTAATAGCCTCCAATGGAGATGAATTGATCGTTGTGTGAACCGAATCGATGGGAGATTGCTTTTGCTGTACACAGTAGGGTACTGTGCAGGCAGGCGGCCTTAATTAAGTTAACAGTAAACCATGACTGCCTCGGAGTTTCATTGCAAAAATAAAGTTTAGGATGATTACAGAAACAGAAAAAGAGAGTTGAGTAAAGAAAAAAAAAGGCCATATTTGTTTCACTGTGTTTGTGATGTGCTTGGATGTTGCTCCTCAGTCGTGATGCTCTCTGCGTGACTCATATATAGCGTTTTGGGGCATTTTCTCACTTCCTCTACCTGTTTTTTTTTTTTCCTCTCCCCGCTCCATACCTGCTGCTTTCCATACTGCCTCTCCTCTACCAGCTCTTTTCCAGATTCTACTCACTGTCTCACCACAGCCCATCTGACCTGATCTCCTCCCCCTTCATCCCTCTCCACTTTCCTTCCCTCGCTGTCGTTCCTAATGGGATGAGCGGCAGAATTTGATCAGCAGTTTTTTAAAGGTCACACAACCAAGCGAAAACTGTCAGCCAAAGAGCCAAGGGAATGAGGGAGGTAAGGTGGAGGAAGAGAGGGGAGCAGACAGGACAGGGAGGAAAAGCAAGGGGGCTAGAGAAGAGAAAGCTTCATGAGGAGATGGAAGATAGAGATAGCAACAACGGAGAGAATATGGAAAGGAGCAGGGAGATGGAGATGGGAGGTAGTGAGGTACTGGAGGGGAAAAGAAGGAGGAGGCAGATGAGGTAATTTGCTGTTTTGTGACATAACATATCTGTTAACAGATGAATACATATTAAATATGCAGGAGAGATGAAGAAAGGAAGGAAGGCGGGGAATGATGATGAGAAAGGGAAAGGTTGGGAGGAAATGAGAAGATGAGAGTGAGGAAAGGGAAGTCAGGGGAGCAAAGACTGAGGAAGGAGGAAAGGAGACATTTTCATTTCTCTCACCCAGTTCCACTCATCTCTTTGCTCTGTAACAGTGGGATCTTAATCACCCCTCCGTCTCTTCATACACTCTCATCAAATCTCTCAGTCTGTCTCTCCATCCTTCACTGTCTCATTCTCTCTCTGCGTCTTGCGTTTAAGATAAAAGACACTCATCACTCGGCAGTGTCTCATAATGGTCACACAGTGCAGATGTCCTCCTGTCTGCAGCAAGAATCACTCTTTGATTTCATTCTATCGTTCATCATCAATAGACCCAACTCTTTCCAACTCACTGAAGACCCTTTTCTGCTCTGCCTTTCTACTGCCCCTTTCATCAGCTTCATTTTTTCTGCTGCTAATCTATTCCTGAAGTGTTTCAGTGCATCTTTCCCCTCACTGCGTCTGCATTACCGTGTTGTGCGTGTATGAGTGTGTGTGGCAGAAACTATTCGCAGTTTATAGAAATACAAATGCACAAATGAACTACAGGAGACAGCAGAGGGGTAGAAATCTTTCTATCCACACTGCCTATGCTGATGTTAAAAGGGTCAGCAGTGTCATGTTTCACTGTGCGGACTTCCCCTAGTCACCACACATGAATGCCATAGTCAGGAATGGGTCTGTTTTCAGAGGAGGCTGAGGAAGTGTGGCATCCTTCTACAGCTGCACCATCGAGAAGTTGCTGACGAGCTGCATCACGGCCCGGTAAAGAAGCTGTCCACAGTCGCCAATCACTACACAGAGTGGTGGAAGCAGAACACCACATCATTATCCTCCACCAGCACTGCCTGAGGAAGGCACACAGCATCATCAAGAGTCATATCCATCCGGCACACAGACTGTTCCTGCTATTGCATGTTTCATGGTTCACCTTATGAGGCACTGCAAATAATGGAAGAGGCACAGCTTAAAGCAAAGCTTTTACCACTTTATTAACCAAAAAGAAGGAAAAACATATTTGACTTTATGAGCTGTGTTAGTCAGTGTTAGTCAGCAGTTGGATGGGTGTTTGAATGTTTAGTGGGTGGTGTTGTACAGTGTAAAAACTAAATTAACAAGCCTAAGTCAACCAAACACATAGCATGGATGGATAAAGAGAGCAAAGACTGAGAAAGCCAGCTATTAAATGGTCCGGGGAGACTGCCCAGGTGCTCCCAGTTGCGCTGATTAACTCCATCTACCAGGAACAGAAGCAGCACAGAGGGATAAACAGGGCCATCATACACTTTATAACCAGGTCATCAGTCTTCAGAAGTGACAAATCTAAATATTCTAGATACTGAATACAGCTTACAGAAAAAAAAAATAGTGCACAGTCAGCAATATAAACCCTATAAACACTTCTCAGATTTTTTCATGTGGATATAGAGTTACATTTTTTGAACTAACTCTCTGAAGATCGAAACTACATTGATAATGCAGTTAGGTCCACAATTTGTTGGACAAAGACACAATCTTTGTAGTTTTGCCTCTGTACACTGTACACATTAGAACTTTTTATTTTTCCTTTTTTTGAACTCAAGATGTAACTAATGTATGAAATTAGCTTACTATAATTAATTGTTAATTAATCTTTAAGAGAGTGGGTACCATTCACTTTCAGTTATTCAGCTGATATCTGTTCAGCATCATGTATGAAACATGCAGCAATGCCACAATGCTGTCTGGACTTTGACACACAATATTGCAAAGTTCAGACTTTCCAGCAGCTCTTGGCCTATGAACGTTTATTGCAGAAATGTTGCTTTGCATTCTGTGCAGCTCCAGAGAGCTGACAGTAATCCTGCTTTTTTTTTCCACAATCAATTATTAGTTTTCCCAATCAAACATATATTTTTGTTTCTTATATTCAATTATACAAGCAAGTTTAGAAAAGCCGTTGCCAACTGTTCTACGGATTTGCTGTGGCTATATCAAATACCGCAACCATCTCACCAGCCAGCGAGGAATCTACCTACAAATGAACCCCACACATATTTACATGTTCTGACACTTAAATTGCACAGTTAACAGTGGGCTGGATTAACCTGGATAAATGGGCACTATTGCAGGTTAAAACCTATATGTTGGTTGGTGTGTGCTTCTCGACTTTAAATTCTGTAGTGGTCTTGCACTCCTGCGTGTGTATGTGTCACTGACATCAAAGTGACACTGTAGCACCGAGAGAACATGCTGTCCACGCAGCTCGGAGCTGCATTAATGCCACAGAATCAGCTCTAATCAACAACAGCTGAATACATTTGCAGGTGATAGAGGTCGGCGTCGTTTGTGGGAAGCTGTTGTCAGTACAACCTTTCACCTCCTGCAGCTTGGTAACAAATAAAAATCATGATTTTATAAAGCTGTAAATGATTGTTTGCCGCAAGCAGGTGATTGGTCTTTGTTGCTTTGGCAGTTAGATGATTTTATTTCTTTAAATGTAGCCCAAAATCCTCAGGATTTTGGCCCGTCTCCACACAAATGGATAGCAGGAGAGTGATAGATGCACTCACTGTAGCTCTACTTAGACTCCGTCTGCATTTGGGAAACCGTTGCCAGGAAGAGCACACGCATCAGTCTATGCTAACACAACAGTAGGTGGAATAAACATTCTTGGTCCCTGAGGAAATTTGTGCTGGCATTAGATAGATTGACAGAAGGCTGAATATAAAGTTGTTTTCTGTTTTGCGAACCATCGTCAAACAGAGAAATAGAGTACCCACTTTATTCTACATGCATTCACAAATGCAAACATTTGCTCTCCAGAAACGTAAGTAAAGCACTCTTCTGTGCTAGACCAACACATATCAAAACGAATTTGCTGTGTCCACGTGCAGATTTGCAGGAAATACCTACAGCAATTAAAATAACCCCTATGTGCATGCGTCCCTGGCCTAAGCATCAGCTCTGAAATGACCAAATCTGCCTGCAGCATCAAAGTGAGCTGCAGTCAGTCCCAAAGGACCCAACTAAAGCCAGCTTGGAGCTCCACCTGTACACCACTGAAGCTTTCATCAGCTGCACATATCACAAAACTGCCATATCTGCTAACATGCAGGCCATAATTGCTGCTGGCAACGAGGTTCTATGCACAGCTCTTCATCTCTGTTCCCCCAGAGTTAAAGTTGTTGAAAAGCAGAACAATTTCAAACTGCTTCTTCTGTCAAGCAAATCATGAAAAGGATGCAGCCATTAGGGCACGGGAGGGTTATGTGTCTGCTTTCTGTCAGGAGAACTGGAGGACTGAATTACAAAGAATGATCTACTGGGGCAGCTGATGTTAGTTGTTTTGCAGCTGAGCCATGTAATGAGAATTTCACATGAAAAGACGAGTGCAGTGCAGGAACAGATGGTCTGAATTTGAATATTCCTTTTATTGGTTTCAAAATTAACCCAGGTTAGACCAATAAAACCTTTTTTTTAATGACTGACAGTTAAAAGTATAGAAATTCTTTACTTCATCTCTCAAATTTTCTCCTTTCTGTGACTTCTCACACATAAGTGTGTGTGTGTGTGTGTGTGTGTGTGTGTGTGTGTGTGTGTGTGTGTGTGTGTGAGTGAGTGAATCCCAGCTGGAGTGAAGACTGTTTATATTATTGGTGATGAAAGAGGGGCCCCAAGGGGCCTCTATAATAGGCTGGGAGGCCTCTGACTTTTTATAATGCCCTGTATGGGTGTGTGCGCCTGCTTGTGAGAGAGACACAATTGCACCACTATGTAATTGTCAATGGGAGGACACACTTTTACATAATACAGATACACAAAGAGATGGAGCCTGCCATACATAAACACACTCACACAGAGAAGCACAGTCTCTCTCTCTCTCTCTCTCTGTCTCACACACACACATACACACACACTAACACATTGTTGAGCCATCTGAGCCCAGTGTGTCCAATAACAGCAGGTGCTGTCAAGTGCAAGCACAGCAGACCTGCCCTGACATGGAAACCCACACATGGGTGGATGCACATATGTCAGCACGCCACACATTCATTCATTCATTCAGTCACCTTCCTTTTCTTATAACTCACATTCAGTAACTCATTTTTAAAATGACTGTCTGATTGGTGAAGTTCATGCACAGTTACAGTTGTAGCCATGACAGAGTGCCTGGTATTGTTAGGATGTGCCCATCTGTTCAGGATTTCCTCCAGTGCTCATTGGCCCTGTGTTAATGTTAAGAATAACACATCTTTTTTTAAAAGTGTGTTAAAGATGTTTTTCTTTTTATATAGATAAGCTGCAAGTTAGTTAATATAACTTAGCCTTCTAGCACAAAGAGAGCTCGAAAGAGAAGAATTATAACGCTTTACCTCCGGTTGTTCAGCTGAAATCTGATTACTTGTGTTTACTGATTATGTTAGGCCTCACAAAAGCCTAGAGACTAGTTGGCAACCACTTGGCAACCGTGGGATTGCTAAGGAAAAATTTGTATTTCCCAGCTGATTGCAGTTACTGGCTGTCACACAATCCTAGAGACCGGTCAGTGACCTCTTGCAGCCTGAGGAATGTGCACTCCCAGACCAGTTGGCGAATGGTTGCGAGAGGTTGCTGGCAGTTACTAGGTGAAATTGGTCACAAAGAGTTATTCGGTGCTGCACCAAAAGCTTCGCTAACTGCTCACTGAGCTTTAAAGAAACTGTGAAAAGTGCCTTCAAAGTGAAAGTTGCACCCTTTGAAACATGTTGGTTCCAGTTTCTGTGCTACTTTCTCTTCATGCTGATATCTGCCCTGATGTACCAAGAGCTGCAGCTACACAGGTCCACTGTTCAGTATGTGCCTCAATGGGTTGATAGCCTCACGCTAGGACTAGGACATTTACCCTCAACCAACCAACCCACACATAGTTACATAATCATTTGCACTTTCAATGCATGTATAACTTCCTACATAAGATATATTTATTTGATGACTTGCCACAGAGGGTAGGTCCACATGCTTGATTTTTACAGCAGATGCCCTTCCTGACGCAACCCCAAAAGGATTTGTATCTCCACTCAGGATCTTTTCATAACTAGACAAACCACTTCACTATACCTTTATTTGATGTATGAACACATAATATTTTCACAGTGGGTTTGGTCCAAGAACTCCCAGGCGTCACGGCTGGTGTGATCCCATCACAACATGGTCTCGAGCTTTGTCTGTAGCGCTGCCGTATGGCCTCACATTAGGGCACTCTGAACTCAGCTGTCCAGAAATTTGCGTGCATGTGTGTGAGAAGAGAGCGGGTGTAACAGAAAGTTCATTTTAATCTCAGCGACACACCCATAACGTTTTGGGATTTCATTTTGCAGGGTAGCGACGCTGTTGCCTTGACGAAATCTGTGCAAACAGACTGCCTTTGTGGTACCTCCTGCTACAGTATTAATTTAAATGACAGACACTCACAGGCAGGCAGACTCACAAGGTGAAAACAATACCAGTTACACTATCGTGGCTGGTAATGAAGCCCTTGATTTGATATGTAAGCCGATGATGTGTAATCTCTTGTATTTGATAGTGTAGAACAGTAAATATCAGTCAAATTTGCACTAAATGAAGCTAATAATGTCATCCTTAGCTTTCATGTTTTATTTTTTCATTTACTTTTTCTTTTTAGTGTGCACTTTTTCTTTGTCTCGTGCTTTCTCTTTGTTCCCCCCTCCTCTAGCTCCCTGTCCCTGTCTTTGTCTGTGTGCGTTAATATATTTAGCAGTGCCATATCATATGCTGTGCTAACTTCATTAACTATCTCAGCATGAGCCTACAGTGACTGAATGATAATAACCCTCACC
>JASGAU010344645.1:0-17117 GCA_030220045.1 Australoheros facetus
TGGATAAATATGGGTACTGATAAATAGTGTCAGCATTGATATTGGTATAAAATCCCAACAATACTCATCCTTGGCTGCAATGAACTACTCCATGCCACTCTGCCAGTACTTTCTGTTAGAAATAAATACAATATGGACACACATCCTAATACCTTATTTCACAAGGGAGTTTTCTCAAATATAAAACATAACCTAGATTAAATAATCAAGTAATCCTCATNTCTCTACCTTATACCTTCAAATCTTTTGAAGTTCACTGAAATTAATTTATAGATTTTTTCCAGTTAAGACAAAAATAATTACAGATTTTTGATAGATTATACTAATACTTTCCTCTTCAACCTTACAATTCAACCTTACAACATAGAGAACATCTTAATGGTAAAACTTGCTAAACTTTAAGTGATATTGGATGTTTTGCAATACCACTTACATTATTAACAATAATGTATCAAATACCATTGTGATGAAAGGTGAATTATCACCCAAATCTGCCACTGCCAACAGTTTTTATTGGTGCAAGCTTATTTTTTAACCATCTGAACTATAGCTTTATACTTTACCATGCTCTCAAAGTGTTGGTGACTACATGACAGTAAGCAGTCATCTTACAAGGAGAAGCTCTGAGAAAAGCTTACTGCAAACTACCTGCTTAGCACCAAACAGCTTGAGACAGTGGCTAGATGATCATCATAGTGGAGCGCAAAAGAAACGACACCAACCACCACCACCACCTACCTAACAATTCCTCCATGAGTCGGAAGAGACCTAAAAAAGCAGAAAGACTGCAATTACTGGATGTACATTTACCAGGTGGGTGGTGCCTAGGGTTGCAACGATTCCTTGAGTAACTCGAATAATTTGATTATAAAAAAATCCTCGCCACAAATTTATTGCTTCAACGCTTTGTTTAAACTCTGCAGCGATCAGGTGTCTCCACGTAAGTGGAGCGTTTCACCCACATTAGCAGCAGTTCTTCATTTTCAGCAGCCCCCAGTTTTTCAACAAAAACACTGATAACACAACAGCAGCAGCTGTTTTACGTGCAGTCTGTCTGCACACGCATGGCATGCGCAAAGAGGTGGAGCTGTTACTGAGACGTGAGCGCAGGTGGATTTTTTCCAAAGCAGCAGCGCATTTTCCTGTAACCACTATTAAAACCTTTACTGGGAAACAGCTGAAGGAGCCCCTCATCAACCACCTGATCAGCAAGTGTCAACGTGAAGAAAGGAAGACTTTGTAGCTGCTCCATCCACCGCTGTTTGTTTCACACAGCATAAAATCTGCAGTTAAGCTACGGAAGTTATAATATGCAGATGAACTGTTAATAAGACTAACATATTTCTTATCTGATTAGTTGATTAATCTGGAATAATTGATTACTAAAATAATCGATAGTTGCAGACCTAGTAGAGACATGGAGATATAACTGCTTTATGTGTAAACTGTTTGCCATATCAGTTTAAAGGATGATGTTAAATGCTGTGTTCACAACTTGTGAAGCAAACAGTTTTCACACTACCCAATATACAACCTTCGTCAATGCATCATCATTCACAAATTTCATTTATGCTCCTCTGCCTAACCTTATGAGGAGTTCTGTTGAATACTGAACTCCAAGTAAATCAAGACATTTATTCCATACTACAGACTTAAAGGTAAAATTCATAACAGATGTTTAAAAACAAAACAAAAGAGTTAACATAAGAAAGAGCATGTTTCTTAGCTATGACAGTTCTGCCATTTTTTTTGTGGACTGCATAAATGAAGACAACAGATACAGTTACAGATGATAAAGTGTTATGACAGACAGCTATTCAACCAAATAATAAGTTGCTTTGACATGCAATGGAACAGTGAATAAAAATCAAAAAATTATATGGGTGACACAAAAATAAACCTCTACATCAAAAATTACCTCAAAAAAAAGAAGGAAAAAACACTGGTTTTCAGGAAACATTTTAAAGTATTAATATTGTGTATTCAATCCCAATATGACAAAATGTAATAAACTGACTAACCCAAAAAGTTAATGTTGTAAGCTAATAACATTCCTGCTAGTGATTCAAAAGAAATAAATGAAGGATACATTTTGTTTGCTTCCTCATTTGTTCTCAAGACCACACTCTCGTTTTCATCTAGGGGTCATTCACAACTAGGCCAAGGATGTTGTTACCATGGCAACTAAACCAGAAAAAACAGGACCAAAAAAGGTGCAAGAAAAGTATGTTCAGCTCTGAGAATATATCTGATACTGACTACCTGGTAACGCAAAAGGACTTTCACCCAGTCTTTCATTGCAAATGTATGGTGCAGTTGATCAGTTTAGACAAGGAAATTTAATTAAGAGTAATTTGATCAATAGTTCAGCCCTGTGAGCTTGTTTGATTTACTCATTACTCAGTAACTAGCCTTTGACCCAGCTGATCCTATTTATTTACACACAAGATGTAGACAATGGGAACACCCCTTAGGTCTAAATGGTGATAAGTTAATCATAAAATCTACCCACGGCTTTTATAGTATCCCAATAGGTAAAGATCTAGACAACAGCCTGACAGCACACTGCTCAAAGAAAATGTAAAGAAAATCCATACATGATAACCAATAAGCTAGAGCTTTAAAATGCTTCATGACTTCATGATTAGTCACCTTTAGGGAAAGAAGCCTGTCCAAATAACCATTTTTAGGTTATTGCCTTGTATACCGTCACCCACATGAATCCCTAAGTACTACAAAAATTAAAACTTTTTAAAAATCAAATGCCAAGTTTCACGTCTATAACGCCTTATAAGGATTAGCTAAGTAACGGGCCTCAGCATGAGCAATCTCTGAAAGAAACCAGTCGGATGAATGCCCCTGCTTTTTGTCTATAATACTCAAACACATCTGTCTGGGATGGCAACTATTACCAGATGTGGTGAATAAAACGAAAAAATGCACAGTAATGACTGCTGGCGAGCAACAATCGTCGAGGAGCCAAGATCCTAACGTTAGGCCACAGGGCATAGATAACTGCCTGGGTTTCGTAATGGACGTCAGTGCCATGCACAGCATAACATAAAACAGTCGAAGACGAAGGCTTTTTGTTTCCGAGATCACGGCAGCAAGCTTAGGAAATGTACATTAGGGTTGTGTTTTTTAGTTATCCGCTCAACTGACCGCATTCCCAGCAAAAAGCCCCAGTCAGTGTGCGCCATCATCACCGTCACCGTCTCCCACAACACAAGACAGTCGACGAGCAAACTAGCAATAGATGCCAAACACGGTAGTTGCATCATTATTTATTGAAATATTTTTAACGTAATTGGGGCCAGCAGTGGGTGAGACAGACAATGAGTGTCAGACAGACACACGATGTAGGTGCAGTTATTGTGTCTCTTAATACACAACTACCAACTAGCTTTAGCTAGCAAGCTAGCTACCAAGAACAGGCCGCCGTGCAGGAGAATGGTCTCAGTGGGCGCCGGTCATCAGTGATATCTCTCAGGCCTCCTTACCACTGTTACCATGCCGGCTACTCATTCAGTTGATGCAGATAATATGACTGGCACAACAATGTTTCAAACAACAGCGTTTACCTGGATTTATCAGGTTGCCAGGGCGCGCGGGATCTTTCTCTCAGAGGATCCTGAACACCTCTCGTTGTTGATGACGTCACGCGTAGGTCTTCAGATGAGGACGTAAAGAGCACATCACGGACTGCAACCTCAGCGTCAACTGGGGAGATCCTGCATGTGTCGCCTCCTGATCCTATGCAGACCGCGTTAGTAAACTCTGTTTTTCCTGTACTAGTAGCATGCTCCAGGGAAACATGCTGTCCAATCCAGCTACGGTTTGTTAGTGATATTTACTGGAAACAAACAAAACAAAATTGATGAAGTTATAAGGGTCAAAGGTCGTTCTAAGAAATAAGATCAAATTGATCCATAAATTCTATCCAGTTAATCATTTCTTACAAAAATTAAAGAATGAAAATTTCCAGAAACTTGTTCCTAATTATTTTGGGCTTGTTATTTTACATATGGGTTGTGGAAGGATGTTTTTATAGCTGATAACATCTTTTCTAAATTTGCTCTTTACTACAGAAATATTATATTTGGTTGCGGTGATTATTGTGACAAAAATGCTGCTGATTTTATATTATTAATCTTATGGTTCTTCTTGTTGGTTCCACATTCTCAAATGTAAAATTATGAACAAAAAGCCAGTTTTTTTTTTCTTGTCCTGCTGTAACTCAGTGATTTGTTTGTATGCTTTAACAACATATAGGTATTCTGTTACCTTTCTTGGTTACTTAAAAGTTTCAAATAAAGCTTGGAAAAAAAGAAAAACGCATCAGCTGAAATTTTGCATTAGAATGAATAAATGATATTAAGGGTTGAAGCTGCAACTAAATGTTGCTTAACAATGCTTCTGCAATAAATCTTATATCATCGTAAAGCCTGTTTATTTCCCCTTAAATGGTGCCACATTTGTGAGGAAACGTATTTGTAGGTTGAGTAGCAGAGTTGAGAATGTGGGCTACATCCATAAAGAACTTGCCAAATTTTCTCTCCCAATGTCAAAGAGCTTATTCTGATACTGACTCTTGTTTGGTGTTGTTTATTGGATTGGATGACTGAAGTTTCAAGTAACAAGACATATCAGCAATTTAACAATTTATTAGCTTGGCTGTTTTAAATTCTGTTCCACAAAAACTTTAACACTGGCCATAATTCAAGAATGACGTGATCTAGAATGTTCAAATTCACAACATAGATGCATCTACTAAAATTCAGATGAGTTTGAATCTTGGTATCCTTGACCTAAGTGTAAAGGTCAGAGCTCAAGTTTTTTTTTTTAAATCTTGTGAACCCAATAACTTGAGAACGATCTCACCTAGAATGTTCAAATTCTAACCATAAATGCATCTACTAAATATCTCGTACAACTTTGAATCTCAGTGACTGTGACCTTAAGGTAAAGGGCAGAGATCAAGTTTCACAAAAACATTAATGTTGGCATTAACTACAGAACGATGTGACCTAGGATGTTCAAATTCACACTATAGATACATCTACTAAAAATCTTGGATGAATTCCAATCCCCTTAACCTCAAGCTAAAGGTCAGAGGTCAAATTTTCTGATGCGTTAACTCCAGAACGATCTCACCTATGCTGTTTAAATTCACACCATAGATGTATACTGTTCAAACTAGACCCATCAAACTTCACACACTTCTTCAGTTACTTCACTATAACAACAATTTCAGCAATTTCCCTGTTACAAATGCCAATTTTTGGCACCCACTCAGCGGTGCTCATGTTCAGCATGTAGCATGTAGTAGAACCATACACAGCCACAAGATCCTGGTACCTCCTCCTCATGCTGGTCACCAGTTCAGTCACACACTGCTGGGGGATGGCATCCCATTCTTCAACCAGCATTTGTCACAAGTCAGCCAATGTGGTTGTGTTGGTCTCTTTGGCATGAACAGCATACCCACACTGCTCCCACAAGTGTTCAGTGGGGTTGAGATCAGGACCGCAGGCAGGTCATTCTATCCTCTCCACTCCCAAATTCTAGTGGTAATCTCTGATAAACCCTTGCTCTGTAAAGGCAAGTGTTGTCATTTTGGAGGATAGATTTCAGACCCAGACTGTGAAGATATGGGATTGCCACTGGTTACAGAAACTCATATTGATATCTCTCTGTATTGAGATTGCCTCCAATGATGACAAGCCTGATTGTCAGCACCTGGAGTAGCAGAAACTTAAAACAAGAGTCAATACCAGCATAAGCTGATCGGCATTGGCAGAGAAGATTTGGCAAGTTTTTCACGAGTGAAAACCACACATTTAACTCTGTTGCTCAATTCTTACACATGTGGCACCATTTAAAGGATATAAACAAGCTTTCCAACTCTATAAGATTTGTATTTGTCAAATGTTATGTTGCACTGTGCAGTAGTCAAATAATTTAGTAATTTTCACAGCTCATCCATATATCTGTGTAGATTTTCAGTCACCCAGGTCATTGTAGCCTCTGGAACTAGAAAAAATGAGGAATGGACTACTTTTTGTTTCTTGAAGACTTTTCACGTTTCATCTGAAAGGCTTCTTCATCCACATGGCATATTTGTAGGTGTCAGAAGATAAACTGAGCAGAAAACTACTCATGATGTACGATTTTGCCCCCACCGTTCAGTTTTATTTGTGTAAAATTAGAGTTACTGCTAAACTACCACTATCCGCTGCTGAACCTTTTAATTTTTAAAACTGAAAAGTTAATTTTAATTTTAATTTTTGCATTACAATCACTATTCAGGTCGGACTAGTTAACATTATCTGAAATATCTGCTTGGAAATATTTGACTAAAATTGACTGATAAAACTGCATCTGGACAGAATCGGTAGTTTAGAGCCCCTCTGTGGACAACCTGAGTTTATCATCCAAACGAAGTGCGCTTTAAAAGTGTGTTTATTTAAAACAAATTTTATTTTATCGAGAAGCCAAAATGTATATTATGCAATATATTACAGTATATGTAGCTGTTAAAAATATTGTTTTACTACCCAAACGCATGCGCCATGGCTTTCTAATGCTCGACGCCATAGACCCGGAAGTAGTTTCAAGGTCTTTGCTTATAGAGGAAGTTTAGGTAACGTCGTTTATCCATAGTCAGTGTGAACATGGGTGTTAAAATAGAGGTGTTTCGAGTAAGTATGATGTATTTTATAATAAGGCTGTGGACTTTTAATATGTTTCAAAGGTCTGAAACATAAAACATTCTAAGTTGTTATTTTTCTTTCGATCTAGCTAGCCGTTTTCATTATGCTAACAGGGGTACAGTTTCCACTCTTAAGTTAAAGACCGGTCTGTTATTTGTTTTGAGCAGATGATGCTGTATCTCTCCTTTCCCGTGGGCATGTTTTGGATCTCAAACCAAGCAGAGTACTTTGAAGAATATATAGTGAAGAGAAAGGTTAGGAAGTCGCTTAAAGTTTTATGTCATGGATATCAGTCCTCTCTAGATAAGTATTCTTATTAAATATTCTTAATGTTTGTGTCTTTCTCTGTGCCTTTTTTACGGCATACAGAGGGAAATTTTCCCCCCCGACGAGGTCTCGCAGGTAAGAACTTGTTTGCTGTCAAAACACACCAAGAATTGTATTTTTCATATCAGAATTTAACGCATTTAGGAATCACTCACAATGTAGGCTGGGAAAAAACAAGTTAATTGCTGAATTTAATAACTTGTAGAACCTGAATGGAATAAATATATTTTAGCATTGTGTATTGATGTCTTTAGGTATTTTGCTATTACTTTATCGTTCTTTTCACCTCTATAAGTATTCTATGTTATGATCTTTGGACAAGACCCACTCTTAGGGAGTAACAGGAGTCCTGAATTTTATAGGGGCTGAAAAGCATCCTTTTCTTAAGTGCTTAAATGCTTTGTAACCTTTCTCATGTTGTGTATCTGTAATGATTCTTCTAGGACCCTATGAAAATTTTTGTGATTGAGTCATGGTTCACACCAACCAGTCCTTCATGAGATGTGCAGACTTAGTCAGTAACTAGACTTTGTGTTCTTTTATTTATAAGCATCTCACATTCAATCTCATTCTAAGTTAGACTCAGTCACCGCATACACAATTGTGTATATCACTTTCTATAGTTATATATTGCACTGTAATATTAATTTTCTGACATCTCCTACTTTAAAAGATTATGTAGGCAGAAGATGGATTCCCCCCCCCCCCAAAATTCCTGTATCGTGACCAAAGGGGGGTTACAGTACGTGACTCCAAATAACTTTTGGAAATGTTGCTAGCACAGACATTCAGATACTTTTTTCCAGTCTGGACTAATGATGACTGAGTGTGTGAAAAGGAAACTTAATTTTATGAGTAATCATTGCAAAAAAGTCTTGTTTACAAATGGCAGTGCATTTGCAAACTTTACTTGTACTGTATTTGTACACTGAATGCTAGTGTGTAAACTGCATTTACACACTGATATTCAGAATTTTGATCCTCGACTCGACCAATAAATGTCCTGGTTCATGATGAGGATGACTGTTTAAACACCAGCTCTAACTGAACCAGGACATTTATTGGTCGAGTCGAGGATCAAAAACCTGTTGTGAATTTTGCCGTTAAGCTCCTCGTTAGAGAACAGCAACTTGTGCAAAAAGTTCTGAAACATTTAACAGTTGGACATGTGCATTCAAAAGCTTAGAGAAGGTCATATTAAGTTCACCTGTAAAGGTTTGAATGCATTTTAGGCTCGTCCTGAAATTTCACCCAAAAGCCAAATATCCCTACCTTTTTGTGAGTAGTGTAGATTAAAAAAAACAAAAACTTACAGACCCTTTGTCTGCACAAAGGCAGGTTATAGAACAAACTATTTTACTATGTCTTCTGATGTGCTATATCAACAATGTACATTTTGCTATCAGTATTGGAAGAAAAGGCAACTAGCAAAAGTGAAGCATTTATGGTTGGTCAGAGATTTATTCTACAGTCAGGTAACAATCCAGAGTTGCAGAAGAAAAGAACTTGACCAGCAGAGCCTCCAAACTTAAACCACATTGACCTGGTTTGGTATGAACTGGACAGAAGGGTAAAAGCAAAGCAACCTACAAGTTTTTTTTGTTGTTGTTGTTTTTGTTTTTAAATTGTTTAAATTTAGGGCAGCATGGTGGCATGGTCTTAGCACTGTTGCCTCACAGCGAATAGGTTCTGGGTTTGAATCCACCTTGGCCAGGGCCTTTTTGTGTGGAATTTGCATGTTCTCCCTGTGTTCGTGTGGATTTTCTCTGGGTTCTACGGTTTTCTCCCACAGTCCAAAGACATGAACTTACTGGGGTTAGGTTAATTGGTGATTCTAAATTGCTCATAGGTGTGAATGTGAGTAGTTGTCTATCTGTGTTAGCCCTGCAACAGGCTGGCGACCTGTACAGGGTGTACCCTGCCTCTTGCCCTATGATAGCTGGGATTGGCTCCAGCCTCCCCACGACCCTGAACTGGATAAGCGGAAGAGAATGGATGGATTTACATCTTGAACCAACAGTTGTATTTTTAAATATTTATTTTTGTCATTAGGTCATGTCTTTGAACTGTTTAAAAAGAACTGTGTTTTTACAAAGCCTGTTTAGAACTACTGCTGCACAGCACTTTATTTGATGATAGTTGTTCTGTATATCTATTTTCAGAGGAAAGAGTTGGAGGACTTCAAGGAGCGAATGCGTGTTCGTAAGGAACAGCGACTATTGAAATCTGAGAACTGAAGATTACATTTTGCAGAAAAGGATTTCCCAGTAGGAGTTCCTATTAGCAATGATGTTGAACTGTTTGGCAGTGATTTTTGGGGCCCAAGAAGACCAGTTGGACTGGAGTATGGCCATGTCATGTTGGAAATCTCTGCTAGATTAACTCATCCCAAAGGTGTGCTGGGCAATAATTATTCATGCCTAATAAACTTATTGTGCTTTTATTTTCATGCAGCTTTTTTCTCATGGAATTTTTCAAATGTTAAAATTGTTATTTGAGCTGCTGTGATTACACTGTCATAAAATAAATATTGAGCTGTATGTCAGGTTAAATCTATTGTTGTATTATGATTTATTTACAAGGTGCAGTGCCTAAAATGTTTTCACCTTGTTGTATTGTTTTTGTTTTGTTTTGTTTTTTTTAGTGTTTTTACAACATTGTATTCCAGGAGATGGAATTATGTCACAGGTGTTCACACTGATGAACAGAAATAAATATTAAATGTTAAACCATTCTCCATAAACTCCTTTCAGTTGACCATAAAATCATTTATTGTATACTTAAGTATTTGTCACTTTTAAAATAATATTTAATAGAATAAACCATGGTAGTTTTTGCTGCATTGGATTTTATTACTGGGATACAAATTTATATGAAGTCATAGTTCACTTACAGAGTGGAGCAAGTTATTTTTTGGTGGCTTTTATTTATTTTTTCATATATATATATATATATTGTAAACTCTTCATTCAAAAGCCTCTGAATCTTCCTGCAGGTGAACATCCTACTACAACACTTTGTGATGGGAATTATGGATTTCCAGTGACCTTTGTTCCTTAAAAAAACTTAGCTAAATATTTGTTTGTCATTAAACAATATAGCCTCTTTCCACTCAGACATTAGTGTACATACATTATGAATATTTCTCAGTAACAATTTTATTACAAGAGTAGAGTTACTTTTTACATCGTAGAGATGCTGAATATCTTTATGATCACTTTACAGATGCAGTTTTATCAAAAATTCTCACATCTTGAGCAAATTGTAAATTTGGTCAACCTCTTGGGCTTGGAGGTGCAAAGAACTTTTTTCCTTGTGTCTCTTGATAGTTGAATTTTATTGGTTTAAAGAGAAAACAAAGAACAGCCAATTAACATCAGAACTATGGATATGAATATATGTTCTGTGTGATAAATTAATCAAATCAAATGGAACATTTCTTACAAGATACAATGCACTAAGGTGGAGTCAAAAAATGAAAACAAAGGGTGGATGGCAACAAAATACATAACCTGGCATAAAGTAACTACTGATGAAATGAGGTACTTTCCAGTTAGGAAACTCCTTGTAGAATGATGATAGTTGGGGATTTTTGATGATGATTAAGTGGTTAGAATTTATAAGTCCATTTTCCATGAATCACTCTGTGGGTGAGAATTTGCACTATGAGCACTGATTATGCATGTATTTAGCACATTGTTTTTATTTTTGTTTTCTTACTTATGTTTTATGTATTAAAATAAAATGGGTAACAATAGCTTTATATGAAGATGCATCTCATATCCAACATTTTTAATCTAAGGTGATGCCACCCACAAAATGACTGATTTGGACTGGACTTTCCACTGGACCTGTGGGAGATATATTAACTTCCCTTGCAACACTTACAGATTGTACATCTTTAGGAAAGGCTTGATGCTCTAGTGAACCATATTTCCTTGCAGGATTGTTTCTGTTCTGCCCAGTGTTTAGTTACCACTTATTTTATTAAGAGGTGAGACTTGTTCTCACATCCTGAAGATTTTAAATCATAAATCATTTTGAAGGAGATGTATCAAATGGAAATGGGATCTCATGTGTATAAATATTTACTTCTGAGAGAGCCAGCAGCTGAACATTTCATCAGTGGTGCTGAAGTGCTGACACATTTTCCCCTTTGCTCATCAGATCATACCCTCAAATATATTTGGCAGTGCGACACAGCCAACAGGCTGTCTCCTAAGCCACTGGCAAGAGTGTGTGGATTTCTTTCGTACAACTGTTTAGCTTTTAAAACTGTCATTCATTTTTAAATCCAAGATTCAAGCAGTAAGTGCTCTTCCCTTTGTGACAGTAGATGTAAATGACTGAAGCCAAGCAATGATATGTTGATATAACGAAGGTATGGAACCAACAAAACGACCATAGAAAGACTTGCTAATGATATTATATCCCATTGTTTAAGGCTAAAATAACTCAGAATTAATGCAGTTAAGGATGTTTCTACATGTTTGATTTTTTTAAACCATATAACCACAAAAAACAAAAACGAAACACAAACACAAACAAAAACGAGACTCTTGTAATGGCGTCCTTTTGACAGTAGGGTGCAGTATTTTGCTTTTTAAAGCTTCGTGCTTCGACCATACGGAAGTGACCGACTGTCCAGAACGCTGCTGTCAAGATGGCACCGAGTGGGCTGAAAGCTGTAGTCGGAGAAAGTAAGTGACATATTCATTGTATCTAATCTATCAGTTAGACTAAATTGGCTGTTTATTTGAACGTTTCTCGCTGTATTTTGAAAGAGCTGGTGTTCAATTTATTAAAGATAACTGTGTTGTGGATGACGGATCACCAACTGTTTTCTTCCTGCTTCACTCCTAATCTAATGTGGTAACGTTACCAAACGTATTGATGTTATCGTTTTAAAAGGCACGTATGTTAAATACTATTATTGCGTTTCACGTGTTGGTAAAAATATTTACTGACGGGAAATTGTTTTTTTTATTTTTTTTTATTTTTGTGACAACAGCCAGACGTGAAAGCAAAAAGTGGCGACGTTGGTGATCAAAAAGTGTTGACAGTCCAAGTTGCAGGCTAACGCACTCTAGCTAATCTGAAAGGAAGTCTAGTAACTTCGCTTGTGATTGTGCTAAATCATCTGGAACATTTAGGTTGTAATGCTTCTACAAGTCACAACTTTTGTTACAGATAACTTTTAGAACAGTGTGTTGAAAGCCTCCCCGCTCCAGGCTCATTTAGTAATACGTATTTGAAGGCCTACATGTGATAATGTTCTATTATGTTAAGTGTTTGCAGTGTTCGCAACAGTTTCACTGTATCGAATGTTTAAAGATATCCGAGACTGTAAATTTTGTTCTAGTATAGAGTAGCACTGCAATGTGAACAGATTTTTTTTTAAAACAATAATACATTTTATTAATTAATTTTAATAATAATTGATAATTTCTGAAATGGATCACCTGTGTACTGAAAATACTTGAGTAAGATTGGCCCTATTCACCTCCGGGAACAGACAGCACTGATTTGCTCATTGTTTGTACTAGACAACCCATTTGTTTTTGAGTTTGGGTTTACGCGGATTCATCTCACATTTCCACTAATGTGACGCGCATCCCTTAAACAGTCCGGCAAAAGGAAGAAGTGCTGTCATGTGGCCTTCTTTTATAAATTATTATCTCCTATCCACACAAATTGACCCACTGGAGTATGCCTCACCAAAAATACAAAGTCTCATTTCAATATCGGACTTGGACCCTCATAAGCAAGTTTCCATACAGATTTGGTACATTTTAAGATTTAATGAACTTCTTCCAAGGAATCATCTTTTCCAGGTCCCTGTAAGAGGGGAAAAACAAACAAACATTACAAGCCAGCGATGAAGATTACAGTTGGTCCAAAAACCCTCAATTCTTTACTTTCTCTCAGAAGTCCTGAACCAGATTAAGCATTTATATTCAGTATCCACCATAATATTCAGGAACCCTACCGGCATCAAAGTATTTTACACCAATCATTGTGAATAGGGAATGTGTTCCCTATTCCCAGTTAACCAGTAATGGTTAACAGGGACTAGGGAATACAACTTTTTTCTTTATGAACTTCCATAACAAGCTAATTATATCAGTTATCAAAATAATTAATGGGAAAACAGTCGGTCTTAGGGAGTCACAACTATGTTTTTAACCAGGTTTAAATGGGTGGATAAATGAGGACATCACATTAGTGTAGTTGTACTTTTTATATTTTCTTTCTTTTGTGCCTGAGTTATTTGTTATGGAATTCAAGGAAACCTTTTAAGAACAGTAAAACACAGCATGAAACTCTCAGCTTGACTGTTTGTTTTACCAGACGCACCACACCTTGTGCTTAGGAAGTCACAGGAACAATTATGTTTCTGTCTATGTAAGACCAGGAAGTTGCACCCAACTGAGTTTGCAACCGTAGGTGTTAAATATGCGCTGTTGTTGTTGTTGTTGTGTGTGTGTTTTTAAAGTTCCTGTTTTCTGAATTAGACCATTTTTGAGAGTAGAGCTGACCTCTGACTTTTATCATTGTTAAGTAAACAAAAGCCTTTCAGTGAAGGCTTCATTCAGTGAAGTTCTTTGGAAACTGTCACGTATGCCACATTTCATGAAAAGCATATATTACCAATGAATGCTGCAGCAAAACTCTGGAATATTGTGAATCATGTTTCTCAAAGCATTTTTTTATCATTATTTTACTTTTGTTATACAAACACTTTTTTGTGTGCTGAGCTAGATATATTCCTTCAGCGGTTATTGGTTGTTCTTGCATCAAAAATCAATCTTTTTCATCTGCAGAAATCATCAGTGGTGTAATCAAGAGTGTGAAAAAGGATGGCGAGTGGAAGGTAATGGAAAATACAAAAGAAGAAATTTCCCTGATTTTGTTGCACTGAATTCATAACCACTGTGTAGCCCATGTCTTTATTGCAGGTTCTCATTGTGGATCACATGACCACACGAATTCTGTCCTCATGCTGCAAGATGTCTGAGATTTTGGCAGAAGGGGTGACCAGTAAGTATGGAGATAATTCATAGTCTTTAAAATGTGGCAGAGTTGCATGAATGAGAGATTGACAGGTATTTATTTATTTTTACTATGAATAGTATAGCTGTTGAAGTATAAAATGTGCCAACTTAATTCCCTACATTTTCTACATATAGTATGATCTGCTGCTACGTCACATCACTCTGTTACACCCTTAAGTGACACTAAAGCAATCTTACTTCCTTTTCTGTTTTTCAGTTGTGGAGGACATCAATAAACGCAGAGAGCCCATCTCCAGTTTGGAAGCCATTTATTTAATTTCTCCATCTGAAAAGGTTATCTGTTGTATTTTGTTTGAGAGAGTTCCATCTTTTAAGGTTACAATATGTTCAAGATTTTTCTCACGTGCTTAATATTTTAAAGGTAAATGTGTTTTCAATTACAGTCAGTTCGTGGTCTCATTGGTGACTTCAAAGATGCAGCCTTTACATACAAAGCAGCACACATCTTCTTCACTGACAGTAAGAGTGGGAAGAATATATGGGAAATGTATTTAACATTTTATTTTCAGACTTCCAGTGGAAAATGCTAAAATCTTTAAAACACTTTTGTTTGTGTAGCTTGTCCAGATGCTCTCTTTGCTGAGATTGGGAGATCCAGAGTTTCCAAATTTGTCAAGACTTTAAAAGAGATCAATGTTGCTTTTCTGCCATATGAGTCTCAGGTGGGTAAAATTATCTGTCTGTAGCTCCTGAATGCTTCCTTTTGTTTGGCAATTAATCAAAAAATTTGTATGGCATAAAGATAAATGTTTCCCACAGCCACAAGTGATCATAGTAATATTCTCTGTGGGTTTATCACTATGGGCTTTTTCTCTCATCCCTGCAGGTTTTCTCGCTGGATGACCCAACCTCCTTGTACTCCTTCTACAGTTCTCAGGCAAATGAAGCAAAAGATAAAATGCTGGAAAATGTGGCAGAGCAGATTGCGACACTGTGTGACACTCTCAAGGAGTACCCTGTAGTTCGTTACCGCAAGTATGGAAGCCTTGCATGAGACTATATAGAAGTTAGTTTCCTATTGAATTTATTTGCCGATTTAAAGTTGTATACCACTTTGTTTTTAGGGGACCTGAGGAGAATGCCAGACTGGCTGAAGAGGTCTACCAGCGCCTCATTGCTCACAAAGCTGAAAACCCAAGCATGGGAGAGGTTGGAAGTACTTTGTCTTCACTCACTTGAATTCTTACATGCTCTGCTCTGTCGTTTCAAATCTTTCATGAAAAATCGTGAACAAGGTTTTTAAACTATTTTCTCCGGCTAAATCTTTCTCATATAAGAGAATCAATTTCTGTTGGGATTCTGCAGCTCTTTGGCTTAACAGGTTGTGAATATTTCTTTGGTTTCTGGGATTTATTTCCTGATATTTTTCTCATACTTTGCTGGACCTGCCCTTTTGTCCTTTTTTCCCTTCTCTTCTGTTTTTCTTAGCTGACATTTCCTTGCTCCTGAGATGAGCCTTCACAGGCATGTATTACTGTTCTCTTTTTGCCTCTATGCATGTCAGGCGCATTATCTCAGTATGCTATTCACATTTCCTTTTTTTTTTTTGCATCTGGCATTGTTACTAAATTATGATAATTGCACTGCATGATGTTGGAACATATTATTAACATGTACTTTCAAATAGACAATTTATTAAGTAAATCTGTTAAATCAGATATTCAAAAGTATCAGAAAATAGCCTCAATTTTCATTGTGTTTAGGGTCCAGATAAGGCGCGATCACAGCTAATAATTGTTGATCGTGGATTTGATCCCATCTCACCTGTTCTTCATGAGTTGACCTTCCAAGCAATGGCTTACGATTTGCTTGACATCAAACAGGACATCTATAGGTTAGTGACCATCTAACGTTACACTAGCTACTGTCTGGTTTGTGTGCTCTCTTTGGCATACCAATTCCTCATAGTCATTTGTGAGATTTTGATTTATTGATTTATTGTGTGTTTCTGCTTTTTTTAACATTAAGTTATCAGACAACTGGCATTGGGAACGCAAAAGAGAAAGATGTGTTACTTGATGAAGATGATGAACTCTGGGTTCAGCTCAGACACATGCACATTGCAGATGTCACTAAGTATGTTTGTCACAGTAACATTTCTATGATTATTAAAATTTGTTTGCACAGTGGTATTGTAATCCAGTAAGAGTTTTCCTTTACTGGGCATTCTAATTTTCCAATCCATTTTTGCAGGAAGGTGACAGAGCTTCTTCGCACATTTTGTGAGAGCAAGAGGATGTGCACTGACAATGTGAGTGTTATGTATATTACCGCTTCAGGTGTCCATGGTCGAACATTAATACTGTTTTTGTTTTATGCTGGCATTTTGGTGAAAATGTTGCTTTTTTTTTCAGGCCAATATAAAAGATCTATCTCAGATATTAAAGAAGATGCCGCAGTATCAGAAGGAGCTGAGCATGGTGAGTTAGTTAAAAAATACAAAACAAACAAAAATAAACCTGTTTAACTTGTAGCATCATTATCTGTTTATTGTTTTCCTTTATCTGATTGTAAAAGTCATCTCTGTTCAGTTTAGCTAGGATTTTACTGATAAGAATAGTGAAAAAATGTTTTTCCAAGATTTTGCACATATTTTATTAAGATGCATTTCTGATGATGAATTGAACATGGTTTAGACCACAGTTTTTTATTTTGTCTAAGTAAGCTTTCAAAACCAGGCCAAAAAAGTTGTCCAGATTCTAGTTATGGACTGACCATCATGACAGGACTCCCCAGAAAGGAGCTGGGGTAGCTCCAGAAAGTTTTCTCTGAAATCAGAGTTGTCAGTCTTGCTTATATTTCAAAATGGTCTTATTCCTTTTTATATATAATGTTATATATCTTAAGCAATCATTAGTAATGATTTAATGCAATTTCCTTTACAGTACTCCACTCACTTGCACCTAGCTGAGGCTTGTATGAAGAAATTCAAGGCCTCGCTTGACAAACTTTGTGAAGTGGAGCAGGTTAGTATCCTGTGTACAACTGAATGTTTTGTATT